>VYZW01031991.1:4128-34971 GCA_013401315.1 Balaeniceps rex
ACCTTTCCTCAATGAAAACACTGAGTTTGTCATTATATTTATACAATCAGGATTATTTTTAGTCTGATTTTTTAACAAAACAAGGTTTATGCAGCTGTACTGTCTAAGATGCCCTCCCTCTTCTGTAACTTCTGGTCACACTGGTCTGTGAGCACATATGTATTAACAAATTGGGTGTTGCCAAATTGCATGGATAAACCAAGTTCTCCCTACCCTTCCTACAGTAAGTCAATAAATTGAATGTCCTCTGTCCAGGCATTGACTGGCATTAAACCTATGTCTTTCACATTAGATTTGGNTTTTCTTGTCCCATAATTAAACAAAACAAAAACCAGTAGGAAGGCCACTGAAAAAACTCTATTGTTCTTCACAATTAGTTTTAGATTAGATTATCCTGGAAATTGTTACCACAAATTGTTACCTCGCTTTTCATTTCCTTTTTCATTTACAAGCATGCTGAACAACCCAGATCTCCATGGGACCTTCTTCCTTCTACTGCAAAATGGATCACTTCTTTCTTTTTTTTTTTATCCTCCCCCATTTTTAACTGGTCATTACTACATAGAAAAAACTTCACTCTTCTTACAGTTTGATAGGAGTCAAGTGTAACAACATCCATTTCTAAGACTTACTAAATGGTTCACAGCACAATTTACAGCTTATCACTTTTACATCCAAGATCCTTTAGAATTCTTGGGTGAAAACAATTCAGTCCTTGTGACTGAGTGTGTTAAACCCTCCTCTAACAAGATTTCAGTCTGAGACAATTTCTCAGACTCAACCCCTGTGCAGCATTTGTATCCTGCTTGATACTTAGCACTGAAACAAATACTGTATTAGGAAAAGCCTCAGCTTCTTTCTGTCCCTTGACCTGATCCACTAATTCTGTAATGAGCATCCAGGGCACTGGAAAAAGAGCTTAAGTGTTCAAGTCTTGCCTATGTTGTGCCTACTCTGCTATGGTGTTCTGCATTCAAAAACCAACACATGCTTCTTCTATTTTCCTTGTTTGAACACAACCTGCATTTTTAAAAGGAGGTCTGTTTGCATCTAGCAGCCTCCTAAAACTCTGCCAGCCACTTGCATCTTTTTTTAAATAATGAGACACTCCGTAGTCCCTCTGCTGAAATACTTCTAAAGCTTGTGTCAGTAGCTACNAAGTTTAAAGTCGGGGTACCTCACAGATAATTTCACACATGTATGAAGAAAAAAACATCAGTGCAAACATCCATTCAGGTAAATTTGACATAACAGTTACAGTCAAAGCTGGTGATTGTCCAAAAGAAGAAATTTTGCTTCAAGGCAGAGAGAAGACAGTCTATACTCACACATCAAAAAAGAATTCGGAGATCTTTTCCAACAACAGTGTTACGACAGCAGGCTAGAAGGCAGAGAGACAGTGTTAGGATGACGATTTCCTGCTTGCGCTGTGGCATTGCCACCAAAACTGATCTTTCACAACAGAGGAAATATGCACAGAGAATAAAAGACTCAAAAGGACAAATAAAAATATTTCCTGTATAAGAAATCTCTTCCCTAATGCCAGAAAGGAGGCATACAGCCTGCAAGCTGAAAACCACAAATGCCAAGAGTGGTATAAACTATCCACATAATCTAATAGAAGCAGAGCATATGGGCAGGATGTACAATTCCTCTGGACCAAATGAAGCTCTCTTTCTCAGACCCAGGTGAGTTGCTTTTCACCACATAGGAATCTAAAGCATCAACTTCAGATAAGTTTGAAAACAGTGCCCACACACTTTTGCCATTCCCTTGCAGGTCTAATTCTTCCCCCCTTTAATCCTGGCCCAAATGCAATTCTAAAAACATATTTAAGACAAGAACTTTTAAAACATTTCAGTTTTAAGAGGATTTAAATCCACAGCTGCTCTAAGGTTTCCCATGCCTTGGTGAGATATCTGTCATCTTCAACTCCATATACATCTTGATGCAACTTGTATACAACTTAGCAGAACTTGTTCTTGCCAGCAGGTTGCTCAGCATCTTGCCCATTTTTAAACACCTCCAAGATTCAAATTCCTCCAATAATGGAGTTTCCACCACCTCTCTAGCCTACCTGTTCTAACACTTAAGGAAAACATTCTCCACAGTAGAAGTGGTTATATCCTATCAGAATTTCCCATGGTTGACCTGAGCTGCCATCTCTCATCCTGCCCCTGTTCACTTTTGAGAAGAGTCTAATTCTGCTTTCTCTACACCATGCAATTAGGTATTTGAAGACCACAAGATCTTCCTTAATCTTCTCTTCTTAACACTGAACAAACCCAGTTCCCTCTGTCTCTTCCCATACACCATGTGTCCCAGGCCCTGAGCATCTTCGTGTCCCTAAAGAAACAAGAAATTGGACACTATTCCAGATGCAGCCTCATCTACCTCACAACCAGTTCTATTACTCCTCTACTTATGTAAGCAAAAGGATCCCTAAATAAATCAACACCACTGTAAAGAGCAAACTAAGGTGCCCATACCTGTAAGATCTTAATTCCAAGAAGCAGTTTAATGAGGCTTTCACAATATGAGTGCACCAGAGTCCTGCAAGATGAAAGATTCCACTACAGTTGTAATAAAAAAATGTTAGGAGAACAGGCTGCAATTCTTTCCATTACTGTTTTTTTTAAAACCACTTACAATGACTTATGGTAACATATGGCAACCACAGGCACACATCAAAAATTTTAAAACTGCATTTTAGCTCTGAATGAGCTTACTCTCTACAAGACTAGTGTGAACTGGAAATGCAAAACTCTCCGTGGTTAAGCTGTATCTCCTGGAAAAATTGTCAAAAACCAGTTGACCTTCCTCAGCCTTGTCAATTTTTTTTTCCCCCCAGTATTTGGTTCTTGCCATAAAATGCCATGGAGCCCAATGCATGCCACAGGCAGCTAGTAAATTCTGCGACTTACCACTTTAAACTTACTGCTATTAAATAGCAACGTATTACACTAGCCATTTTTGCATAAGAAACAAGTCTTGTGTGTCTGCTGGAGCTATGGTCTTTCCCTCCACTCTGCTCAATGTTACATGGCATTTAAATAGAGACCAGCTCTGACTGAAGGGGAAGACAAAATACATTTTCTCTGACCTCGACCCCTCAGTCTGTACAGGAGTGCATGGCAAGAGACAGTTCTTGAACTGGTTTCTGTCCTTGATATGAGATTCCAAGCCGCTGATAAACTGCTTCACAACCTGCAGAGCAGAGAGAAGTTATCCACTTCCTGAAAAGATGTCCCAATCAACTGCTGTCTTTGTGAGCAGATGACGGGAACAGGGAAGAGGTAGCCAGGGAAATGCAGACAGACAGAAATTGTGATGAAAGGAAAGCTGGATAATAAATGAACTCTAGTCTAAACCATTTCCAAAAGGAAACACTAGTTATTCTACAAAATAACTCTAAAGCAGCAGTCTCACATTTTACTTTGATTTAAAAGGTCTTTGCCTTTCTTCCTGCTCAGCTGAGACAGCAACATTTAATGTGACAAGAGCTGCACCCAAAAATATTTGCAGGATTCAAATCGCTGGCCTCAGGACTTTCATGCTGGGCTTGTTGACTGGAGAGGAGCACCACATTGTAGCAGTTTTAATGCTGCCAGCTCCCAGCCAACACAAAACCAAACACAGCTTCCACCAGAAAGTTAAGCAAATTATTTTTCTCCCTTAAGAGTCTTTGTCTACTGAATAATATTGCCGATTAATTACTTTGACAGGGCAAGGTAGTGGAAGCAGCACTTCTTCTTGGAATTATGCAAAACCAAACTTGGAGAATGCATACCAAGGCTGGTTTAACAGAGGCACATGCTGATCATCTCTATGTCTGACTATTCAGACATAACAGCTGAGAAGAGACAGATATAGCAGAAGGACAATGGAACCAAAAGGCTGGGATAGCAACATTGAGAGAATCAGAGAGTCTGGACCACAGAAATCCAAGATAAGCTACTGTGTTGCATACTTTTGTATAGCAGGGACAGGCAGCTGCATTTGCATCTTTTGCTACACAGCAAACAGTTTTAAAGCTGGCTCCTGCCAAAGCATAGTCTGTTACTTACGCCTGGGTAAGTAGGGTGCTTCTCCAGGGCCAGGCAAAGCTTCTTCTGGAAAGCTATTTGATCTACAGCTAAGGAGAAAGAAGAAAATAAAGAACCAGACACATTTTATCCATACAACATCATAACAACAGCTCTCAAGCCCATCCACCAATACCTCTGCATTTTCTCTACTGAAAAGTCCAGTTAAGCAAAAGCCTGAGTGGCATCACCACTTGTGCTTTCTCCAGTCTGGGCTGAGAGTAGCTAATAGCATTAAAAAGGCTTAATACACGAATTCCTGAATGCCTTGTCTGAGCTGAAAGGCAACATGACATATTCGGTTTCCTGTTTCAGAGCTCCTGCCTCTGTAACTCAATACTGTAATCACAGATGCAGTCTAATCTTATTTCGTATACCTCCAATAATCTTTCAGAAGTCTTTTGCCTTAGCATGTATACCCCCAAAAAGCTGGTATGATGAGTTTAGGAACTGTGCAATTGAAGAGGTATATTACAAATAAGAGGCCAGATGAAGGTTTGCTTGAATTTTGGAACAAGCTGGCTCAAGCATTTTTGTTCTGCAAGTAAAATGCATCTTTATTTTGTACCAGTCACCTTTGCAGGTTTTCAGATACAAGCAGAGAGAGCAAGTGTTAAACCCATACCTATTTCGTTCTGTCCCTCCCCAGCTTTCAGTACAATTCCTGATGTTCTAAGGAGCTCTTCAAAGACTCCCTCATTCTCCACTCCACCATGGGCAGAGGCCTTTTCCTTATCAGAAATCCGCGACTTCTTTGGTTCTGAAAAAACAAGGCATGCTACATCAAATATACTCTGCAATAAAAATAGCAAGGATCCTACATAGAAACAACTAATTCAAAATTGTCCTTCTAGTAAGAAATTAGAGGAACACAGGAATACACTTAGGGGACCAGATCAACAAACTGTACTGATATTTGACAGCAGTTGTTAGCCGACTCAGATGCCAATGCGCAGATCCTATAAAGCAGTTACCCCCACAGCATGACACCAGAAAGGAACATTTCTTACTCACCCCTTTTAGTGATCCATAACCAAAGACAGTTAAGATACACCTTCAGTGGCTTACTCCCGTGGGAGACATACCCACTAACAGATTACGAGCAATGCTAGAGCACATACTTTCCTCTGGACTGAAAAGCACAAATTTAATATAGGTTCTCCCACCAGACCTGTCTCTTAGGTATCCACCCATCTGCTAAAGCAAAAAATAACTATCTTCCCTCCAGCTATGTAGAGAGGTTATTTTGGTTTGATTTATAGGTATCAGTATTGATCAAATGTGATTAATCTGCAGACACTGAAGGCAGTGAAGCTCAAGATGATAAACACTGATCAAAGGTGTGAGAACAGAGGGACTGCGAAAAGATATGGCACTGCTTTTAGCATTGCTGGTTTATTGGGATTTATTAAAAAAAGTTTTTAAAGATCAACAGTGTCATCAACAATTAGCTAGTAGCATTATCAAAACTGTCATTTTGGCCTTCTCCCTGCCTGGGAGCTGCTGCCTCCATCAACAGGTCTCCAGTCGCCGTAAGATTATACCTGAGCACCTACTCAGCAAGTCTGTCTTGCAGCTCTCTCCATCGGTCTTTGACAATTTCCTTTTTGAAACCATGGTAACAAAACCTTTGTTGTTGCCTATAAAAATGCAGGAAAAAGACAAGTGAGCAAAGGAGACATGACTTTAATTCAGGCTTTTTTAAGCAAATCTAGAATGTATTAGCGAATAGTGAAGGGAAATGCTCCAGAAACTGACATTGCTCAAAGAAAAGCAGGCTGCCTGGTTAACCAGCATCACACCACTTCTTTCTGCTGTACAGGCTGAGATTTTAGAGCTTGTCATATTTAAATAGCGTAATACATCACTTTTTCTAAAATTCAGTTCCTCATAAAACAAGGCTTAGCTTTTCTTTCAGATGCCAGGCAAATTAAATGGCAAGTTAAACTGAGTAACTAAGAGGTCTCAGATAGTATCCACTGACCTAAACTTGTGATCCTCTCCCCATGCCCAGAGGAAGCTACAAAGGATTAGCAACTTAGTGTTCATGAGCCCAGCCATGTAAGCCGACCCCGTTCATGTTCCCAACCCAGTACAACTGCAGGAAGAGTTCTGTAAGCATAAACCTCTGTCCGACTTGTCCTTTTTTGGTGGGTGGCAGTGGTTAAAAAGAAAAAATAAATCTTGGCTCACCTTAAAGCTTAAAAATTATTAAAAAACAAGCTTGATCATCTCATGCTCAATTTCAACTATTTGGCAGAGGCTATTCAAACGAGTTACATGAAATATCAGAGTGGAAGCGGAACAATTCACCCAAAAAGTGTGATGAGCCCTTAGCAGCTCTTCTGGACCCAAGGTGCAGACTGACAGGCCAAAGAAGAGTGCTCGCTCCTGGGTAGCCCTCTCTTTATTACATCTACTCCCAAACGCTTGGAAATTCCTGCGGCAGCCAACTTACCTCACCTAAGCATTTATTTATAGGGCAGTACGGGGTACATAAAAGTTTCATCACCTTTCGCTTGGTTCTATCTGTTCCCGCAGCCAGGAGAAGCCAGCCGCACGCTGAGCCCAGGCTAGCGCTGCAGCAGGCAGGCAAGTTTTAAAGCCGGTTTTACGCTCTTAATTACAAACAGCCAGATTTTGCCCAAGCGTGGCTCAGAAGCGCCGTCCCAAAGCACACCGGCCCCGGAAAGTGCCGCCAGGGCGGGTGGGCCCGCGTCGGGGCGGGGCACGCTCCTCCGCCGCAGGCCCCTCACCTGGGCTGCCCGCGGCCCGGCGGGCTCCGCCGTCAGGGCCCTGCCGCCTCACCGGAGGCGGGGCGGGGGTGCGGAGGGAGCGCTGACCCCGGGGCAGGCTCTCTGCGGGGCCAGCCGCCCACGCACCGCTCCCCACCGCCCGCGGGAGGCGACGGAGCCGCCGCTCCCGCTCGAGCTTCCCGCCACCGGCGCGCGGTGACGTCCTTCCGCCGGCGGCGGAAGGGCTGGGCCCGGAAGCGGAAGCGGAGCCGGGGCCTGGGGCGGCCCGGTGGCGGCCGGAGCCGGGTCCGGGAGCCNACGTTCTTCGTGGGAATGATCCGGCACTACGTCTCCATCCTCCTCCAGAGCGACAAGAGGCTGACGCAGGAGCAGGTGTCCGACAGGTCAGGGCCGCCGCCGGGCCCCCCTCGGCCCGGGCCCCCTCGGCCGTGGAGGACGTGGCGCCGCCGCCTTGCATCTGCCTTTCCCCGGGTTCCCCCGGCCCCCGGCCCGGCTCGGCTCGGCTCGCTCCCGCCCGCCGGCCGCGGGGGGCAGCGGCAGGCCCGCTCCCGCCTGCGGCCGTGCCGCTAACGCGACATGTCTCTTTTGCAGCCAAGTCCTGATTCGGAGCAGAGTCCTTCGGGAAAATGGAAAATACATTCCAAAACAGGTACGGAGCTGCCTGAAGGCTTTATGCTTTGCAAACAGGATAACTCAGAAGCAAGTATAAAGCAAGAAGTTGTGTTAGCGGAGTGCCGTGGTTAGAGGTGCTCTCAGATATAGAGCAGCTTCTGCACAAGTGCCCCATGGGGTCAGACAGTCTGGCTGGGTCTCCCCTAGCCCAGAGCAGCGCCTAGAAGTGTGGTTGATAGCAGATGCTTAGGAAACCTGGACACAGGACCGCTGCACGTGTCTCTTCCCTGACATTAATGTTAGCTTCCACTACTTGGTGTTTTAACTGCATATGAAAATGAAGCCTGCGTCCAAACCATCCTGTTTAATATCTGGCAACAAATACACAGGTATTTAACAAAAGCTTGGGATAATGAGGTAGTCGTACAACGTCAGCTGTAATGTTTGCTGAACTAAAAATCAGTCACTCAGATTGGCTCAGTTGCTGCCAAGTACGTATATTGTAAAATCTGGAAGTCAGCTGGGGGGAATGAAAACATCTGATGTACCAATATTGGTACTGAACCAGCAAGAACTTTGCACAAAGCGCTAAAAACTCTTTAATTAATGTGGATTGTTCTTCAGAGAATTCTTAGAATTATTTTAAGAATTTTTAAAAGCCAGAGAGCTGGTACTCTGGATCCGGGGAAACAGAAGAGGAGCTTTAGAGCATACGGACACTGAAGTACCTCTCCAAGAAAGAAGGATGTGTTATGAAAGACCTCATAAGATGTCTGCATGTCTGAGCAAGAAGTAGTGCTTCTGTTCTTTCATTTCTTACGGTGTTGGCATTGCCTCTTTTTGTTTTCAGTCTTTCCTGACCCGGAAATATTTTTTTAATAACCCAGAGGATGGATTTTTTAAGAAAACGAAAAGAAAGGTAGTGCCTCCTTCACCAATGACAGGTATGTTAAGGTACCATAAATATAGCCGGGCAGAAAAACTATAATTTTCTGCCAAGGTAGGAAGGTGAATCAACTTTGCAGAGAACTCGGTGAATGTGAGGGAGGGGGTGGGACTGTGCAGCTGGGTATTGGGGAGGAGGGGGGAGCGAGATCTCCCTCTTTGGTGGCAACATGTTAGGTCACTTCATTTTGCTTAACTTCAACCTCTAGCTACCTGCAGCGTCTCATGAGACCACAACCACCTCAGTGTTGCCAGAAATGGGAAGTCCTGCTCTCGCTCATGTCCTTTTGTCAGTTTTTTGCACCAGCTCCTGCAGGACCTTCTCTGAACGGATTTAATGTATTAACGTGGCCAAAGACCTCAGCAGCAAATTAGCTGGATAGTTCGTTGTTCCTTTTCTAGCTAAATCAGCTCACAGAGGGGTCAAGCAGGTTCAGCAATCTGGAGCAAGGGATGGGGTCAAACAGACAAAGCAGCTGGGCTCAGGCACAGCAGAGAACACAATACCCTTTCGGCAGCAGCAGGAGCCACACTGGCTGCTTGTCTCATTTTGCAGTGTCTTTTACAACAACAGAAAGTAATAGATATGGGATAGCTAGTGGGATAGGACTGTTCTCTCTGATGCAGTTCCTTAATTAAAATAGCTGACGTTGGTGAAGTAATGTCTTGTTTCCCTTTATTGTGATACACTGCTATTTTACATCAGATCTATGATTTGCAGATCCTACCATGTTGACAGATATGATGAAAGGGAATGTAACCAATGTTCTGCCTATGATCCTCATCGGTGGTTGGATCAACATGACATTTTCGGGATTTGTCACAAGTAAGTGTCTGGAGTAACACAGCCCATGGGTCTGGCCATGTTTCTGGTGATGACCTCGAGGGTCTGGGCTATATCAGAGATTTGCTCCTCTACCTGAAAGCAGTCGATTGGAAGCAGCGTGAATTTGGCTTGTGGCACTGCTGCCATTCACTCCATGAACTGCATTGATTTGCTTGCCCCATAGCAAAGGGGGGAAAATTGTTTTCAGGATACTGGCCATGGTCACAAAGAAAATAGCTCATGTATTTGGGGAACAATTGTAGTGGCAAGACCAGTATTTAAATTTATTAAAACTGCCTAAACTTCAAGTTGATACAGTGGATTTTCCTCTGAACCTGTCCAGGGAGTTGGTTACTGTGTAATGCAGGGTGTATGCATCAAAAATACTTCCTTAAATTTACAGTTCTGTTTTTTTCTTACTGTTTATGTGATAACTGTTTCCTTAATGAAAGACATTCCCCTTCACAGTTACTGAAACAATACCTGTGATGGTTTGGCCATCAGATTAAGTTTCAAAAAGTCTTTTCATATTAAAATAAATACAGAACTACAGCTTTTTCAAAAGTACATGTTAACTTGTTATTGTATGCATTGCATTCAGACTACATTAGGTTTAATAAAAGAACTATCTACTCAGTTTGCCATCTGCTTTGCAATTATGTAGTGTCACTTTGTAAAACTGGGTTGTTTTTTTTTAATCCTGCAGCAAAAGTCCCATTTCCTCTGACGCTGCGTTTTAAACCAATGTTGCAGCAGGGAATTGAACTGCTCACTTTAGATGCGTCCTGGTAAGCCTGTGTCCTCAGCAAGCAAGGTCAAATACTCATTTGGAAAGCTTTGAATGTGTTAATAACCCTTGAATGGTCTGTGTGTGCTTCTGAAATGAGATCACAAGCCAGCTTTGAACTGAAATCAGCCATGCTTGTTCTGATTTATCAGGGTGAGCTCTGCTTCCTGGTACTTCTTGAATGTGTTTGGACTCAGAAGCATTTATACTCTCATCCTGGGCCAAGATAATGGTAAGACACTGTCATTTCTGTGAAAGAGCTGGCTTCTGCTTCCATGGGATGACTTCTGAGGGAGGCTGGGGAAGGATTACTACATTTCCAGCCAAAAAGCTCTTGAAAGCCTCTCTCACTTCTGTGAGGTTACTCTCCACTGGCCAGGTTTGACATCACCTGCAGCAAGTACCCAAATCTGCACCAGCAGTTGGCTAACTGCTCGTAAACTTCCATGGTAGTTAACCCATGCTTTCCTTCCCGTCAAATTGGTGTGCAGATATTTTGCTCTCAGGCTTGCTTTTATTTCTAGCAAGTATCAGTTTTAAGAAAAGCTGCAAAGATTTCTTAATGCTAGAGGCAGGGCAGGACAGATACTGTTTCTGGGGGTATCGGGAATGTAGAAGACCATATTTTCCCCAACTTGTCCGCATATTTTATGTAAGTTTAGCTAAGATGTAGGGGGTGGCACATTAGTATTGCATTCTGGGCGTTTCTGCAACTTTCTATTCTATAGCTAGAAACCAGCCTGGTGGCACTGTGCTCCAAGAAATGCTGTTTAAATGACACAGAAATCAACCTCTCATTTCTCTTTTGTAGCTGCAGATCAGTCTAGGGTGATGCAAGAACAAATGACAGGGGCAGCAATGGCCATGCCAGCAGATACTAACAAAGCATTTAAGGTACAGTATTCCCACCTGCATTCCTGTTTGCTGTGAACTTATGGGATTGTAGGCTATATGTAACTCAGCCTCTCCCTGCATCAAATAAGAGAATTGGTCTGGATTCCTGTTCCTAAAATTAGAGCTGACAACTGATGAAGGGTATGGAAGCTGCCCTGGGTCTGGCAGAGCCCTAATACCCTGAAGTAAACCTGATTAGTTAGTCATTCCTGATACAAAAGCTGAATTCATGTGCCATCTTCTGCTTTTGCAGAGGAAGATTTTTTTCTTTCCCTTGAGATCTAGTTCCAAAGCAGAAGCTGGCTCCTAAAAGTTGTGTTAATAGTGCAGCTGAGCACAAGTCCAGCAGGCACATGATGGAACTTGGGTAATAAAATCAAGTAAGCGAGTTAGCTGAACAGAAAATCTGTCAGGATTGGACTGTGTCTTGAAGTTCTCCTAAGCAGTCTCCGTAGGCACTTGCTTATTAGACTGCCCCTACCTTTCACAGCCCTGGTTTATGCATGAAGGGAAAGTCCTGGTTTCTGTTTTTATGTACTATAGTAGAGATTTACCCATGCATAACCTGCTGCCTGGGAAGTCAGGATGGTCTGCTCCTGCAGTTTCTTGTATTCAGTCACCTTCCTGGTTAAAAAAACAAACCAACCAACCAACCAACCATCACCCAGCCAGAGGCTCAGCCAGGGAAGAGGGTGGCTGCAGTTTGCAGCTCTGCTGGAGCAGTGACTGTTCTGTCACAAACTGTCAGCACTGAGGTGCAATTCCAACCAGTACCATGTGCTCTCCTGGCTCATGTCCCTCCACTTCCTTTCCGGTAGTGGCTATCTAGAGCAATTTTGCCATTCAGCCCTGTAGGGACCTAAACCCGCTACATGGTCCCCAGCAGGAACAAAGAAAGCAAGCCCATATTGCAGAAGTGTTCTGGCCAAGAAATACAAGTCTCTTGATGGGGCATCATATGATGTGATTTTGCAGGCTGTATGCAGCTTATTCCAGAATACTTACTGGAGCAACACTTAATGGACTAAGAGGAGGAGAGATTTCTGTTCATAGGTGGTGGAAAACTAGTAGGGGGGGAAGATCATTCTCATACTTAAGATGAAATTCTGTTCTTAGGTCTTGGGCTGCTATGAACACCCTGGCTTAATGAATTAATAAACTCTGCAGCTCCAGGGAGCTTGTTGGTTGGAGGACAGTCTAATGAGGCACATCAAGTCTCTGATCAGTTGCAAAATTTTTGGCCTGTAACTGTTTTTAATCAAATGTCTCTGAACTAAAGAATTAACTAACCACAAAACACTTGACACACCCTCCCAGAACAGAATTGGCTGTGTTTCTAGAGACAGCTGTTTTAGAAGAAATGGACTATTCCAGAAGGTTAGAGGGTTTTCAAAAAGTAGATAATGTAATTTTTCTAGCTTCTATGAAGTATTTTATTGACCAGCTGTGTAATACCCAATTAAGCATAAAACACCGATTTCAGAGAGCTGACAGGATTGCCAGGTTTTTAACAGAACTTGTTTTTTGTTGCTGTTTTTAAGGTAAACATTGCTTTGCGTAGTTCTTGTCTACCTACTTTAATACTGTGTTGCTTTTCTTTCTCTACCTCTGTTTATTATCAATGCAGACAGAATGGGAAGCTTTAGAATTGACTGATCATCAGTGGGCCTTAGAAGATGTAGAAGAAGAGCTCATGGCAAAAGACCTCCATTTTGAAGGCATGTTTAAGGAAGAACTTCAGACCTCCATCTTCTGAATTTGAGAATACACTTTTGTCTCTTCTTGTAAAAGTAATTTGAAAAGAAATCTGTTACTTAAAACTATATAATGTATTTTAGCAAGGCTGAGAATAAAAGAAAAACACCATGTTCAGAACTGCAGTTACCTAACTTTGATTTGAGCCCCAGGACCGAATATGTTGTATTTGAGCCAAAGGCTCTCGGGTGTGAGTTTCTAGCTGGAGTTCTGTTTCTCTTCCTGGGAAATGTATGCTGGAGAAAAGACCTAAAATTTCTAGTTCTCGTACACAAAGAGCAAGCTTGATTGAGTTAAGGAACTTAAAACTTCATGAGACTGAAAAAGTATGAGTAGTGCCTATGTTTCTGGTTTTATCCTTTTAAACAAATGCATAGGTAGTTATCCTTTGCTTTTGAACAATTAAGACAACATCACCACGTTAACAATTCAAAACTGACTTAGCGACAAAGTATCTTTAGAAGCAGTGTGGGGATTCTGTTTCTGAAGGCAGTGGTTGTCCTTCCTCTTTATACTCTTTTTTTTTTTTTTTTTTTTTTTTTTTTTTTTTTTTTCCTTGTTTGAAGCTTTCTCAGAAGAAAACAAAAGCCAGAGGGAGATACTCACCACTTGCCCACGGCAAAGCATGGGACAGCTCACCTTCCTCTCGTAACCAAGCCTCCACAGTGCTGCAAAATCCCATCTGCTTTCTGCCCTGGTCAACCTGCTGGTGGACACACCAGCAGTCATGGGGGCAACTTCTGGCCCCCCCTTTGCTGCTTTCGTTCCTGGGCAGAGCAGCTCCTCAGAGGTCTTTGGACAGCGGAGAGCCAGAGATAGCATTTCTGTGCAGAGCTAGCAAACACACAGACTCTTTCCCCGTTAATTTAATCGTTCCCAAGTCTGTTTATAAGCACCTCAGACTGCCTACAGAGCCCCTCCTGCCTGCCACACTCACAGCAGGATGTACACCTAGCAAGGGTGCCTGGCTGTTCCTGTAGTCCATGTTCAGTTATTTACGTGCCAGGTGGGGAAAATAAATATCTTGTTTTAAGCCTCCTGCCTGACCATCTTCTTGCACTGTAGAGAACAGGGAGCAATTGTTCCTGGCTTGTCCTGCAGGAGCTCCTCAGATCGCTCTTCCCCAGGGAGAAAAGTCCTAACCTGGGGAAATGCTTCTTAAACAGAAGCTCTTCCATACTCTAGCTGTTATTTTTTTTTTCCCCTCTTTATTCTGAGCCCTATTTTTTGGGGTGAAATTGCACACCCTCTTCAAAGCAGGAGCTGAGCCAGCACTAAGACACAGACTGTTTTCTGTTCTTACCAAAGTTATCTCCCCTCTGAACAGGAGCCTTAGCTCAGAGATGTTCTTTTCTGCCTCAGAGACCCCTTTCCTGAATGCTAGTAACAGTGCTTCACTGACAACACAACTTGTGTTTCAGGTTATTTTTCCCTCCCTTTTGCAATGGGGAATTTCATTTCACTTCATGACCTCGGTCTTCTTGTATAAGCCATTCCTGCAAGCCTGCATGCTGACACAGAATACCCAAACAAACACCTCCGCATCCGAAAGCTGCTGCTTTGCTTTCCCTTCTTCCCATAATAGGTTTTGTGCCACGCTTTGGAGGTCAGCATTTCATAGAGAAGCTCACCATCTGCTGTTCTACATTACGTCTCCTCTAACCCTCCCTGAGGCTCCAGCTAAGATCAAGCTCTTCCACTATTACACCGTAAGCACAACATGAAGACTTCAACCCTTCTTACTGGGGCCTCACAGCCCGCCTTGACCTGCAAGATTTTGACAATCCTCCAGATTCCCTGAATCCACACTAACACTAAATGCACACAAGCCTATTGCATTTAACTCCCTCAGTCTTTTCTAGCTTGCTCATGTTCAGGTTGCCTTGAGGAGGAAATTGCAGCGACTGCAGGACAACAATTTCAGTGGTACAGCCACAAGCAGCCCTGATACCCCTGGAGAAAAAGGACAGAAGGAAGGCCAGGAATCCCCAAGATCGGCAAAGGAAGAGGAATGATGAGGAAGCCGTAGCTGAGGCTGCCCAGTGCCACAGAAAGGCAAGGACGGGCTTTGCTACAGCACCAGATACCAGCAACTCAGCGCCACAGGCGAGAGAAGGCAACCCTGAAGCAAGCACTAACGCTCAGATCTACAAAGCGGTGCAGGCAAGGGCTGCTTTCCTCCCAAATCCCCACTGGCAGAGCAAGGGTTGGCTCCACAGGACTCGCCCTCCCCAGCTGCAAGAGCTCCTGGAGCACCAGGCATCCCCACAACCAGCAGTCTCAGGTCACATAATGAAAACTGAAAATACAACAAAACCCAGTTTCAGTGCAAACCACTCTTTAATTTTCCTCTTTATACAATAGAGCCAGACACTTAAAAAGTGCTAGTCTAAAAAACAGGTCTGGTATTACAGCACACACACACCAGCTGAAGCCCACCAGTTCAGAGGCAGAAAAAGTAAGAGCTGGGCCACTTTTTCTGCAGTATAACAGTGTCTGTTCAGCATCTGAGCATTGCAGATTTAGCCCCACTGATGTGTTTCTCAGTATCAGCACAGGCAGGTAGGCAAGGAGAACAAAGGCTCTTTTGGATTCATTTTTCTTTTAAAAAGGTCTTTTACTCCCCTCCCTTCCCTCTCTTCCCCATTTTGGAATGCCCACATGATTTTCTTTCAGGGTAAAACAAAGAAATGCTGATCAGAGTAATTCAGTGCAGTGCTACAGCTTAAAAATTGCTTTCTGGATGCTCCCCTCAGTAACGAGGAAAAAACCAGAAATATTAAGAGTTATAAAAATCCCAAACAACCCAAAAACTAAAACAGCAGAAGCCATTAAGCAATTCTGATCTCAAAATTCAAATGTCAATGCTTTAAACGCAAAATTCCGCAGAAGAGGATCACAACGCTAGTGTGCCAGCTAGAGGCAGCCCTCCCTCCTTCTCTCTGTCACCTTCCAGTGCCCAGCTAAGGGGCCGCAACCTGCTGCCCTCCCTTCCCATTGCTTGGAGCAGAAGAAAGCAAATAGCTGGCTGGGCTTTTGCTTGGCTGCAGCACAGCAGAGGTGCAGGGATGGGCACACAAGAATTTCCTATGGAGCTCGTCGCTGAGAGCTGTGGAAAGGGAGCTGAGCTGGCATATTTGGAGTTAAACGGATGACCGCTGTTACACTGACCATCAGAGAAGGTTATGGTCAGCAATGAAGCCACAGGGACTGTGCACAGAGGACCAAGTGGCTGCAAGCATGCATTTCGGGGGGGAAAAAAGCAGGGCAGTAGCCTGTCTTAGCCTTTTGTTCTGCCAACGCACTTGGCTCCAAGAAGGAAAAACCCTCCTGTTTGGTTCACCACCTTGAGCTAGATCTTTCCCTAAAAAAAAAAAACCACAGACCAAGGCTCTAGATTTTTCCCATTTTTCACACAGAAGACCAGTTCTCCACTGAGGACTGACCTGATCTAGTGCTCACAGGAATCCTCATTCAAGAATAAAGCTGGACTCGAGTCCTACAACACAGACAGTAAAGGACGACAGAGGGAAGAGCATTTGCCACTTGTGCTGAAAGGATGGAGCAGAACTATTGAAAAGCTAAGGCAAAGAGAGACCTCGGACAGGACCGTCAGACCTGCAGCCTCACAGCAGATGATGGGGTGGGGGATATAAAGGGCAGCGCTCAAGGGAGGAAGAGAAAGGCTGAAAGAGCAGTACAAAAAAACGAAAGTCACAAGAGAAAAGGCTGAAAACTCACACAATCCATTTTATTGGGCTGTCATCCTTACAGGTGACAGCTCTGGGGACACAGTGGTGAGCTTTGCTGGAGAAAAAGCTCCAAGGAGTCACATAAATGAGCAAAAAAGGATAAAAATGCTGCCACTGCACAAACCATACAAGGAATGGTGGAGGCAGAGAAGTGCTTAAAGAGCAGCCTGGAAGTGAGGGGTGTGGGAAATGGATGGAGAGGACAAGAAGTCGCCAACCTTGCGGCTGATATTTTCTCTACAGAAGAATGGGAGCCAGAGCAGCTGTATCCTGCATCGCTGTGCGGATCAGCCTGCACATATGCCATACCGTAGGCAGGTATGATTCGCTGCCGGTGAAGTTCCCTATATTACAGGATTCAGTGGTCACATGAAAAAGGCTGAGTCAAAACTGCCCAGAAGAGCCTCAAATGCATCAGTGAAAGGACACAAGACAAACGTTTGCTGCTTAGCAAGGGAACCAAGGTACAATGGCAGAGACTGCAACAGACAGGCCAGATGTACAAAGATTTGAACTGAGCTTCCAGAAAGGGCGCAGAACACCTCCCTGACACAGGCAGGGCCCAACAGCAACACCAGAGAGTTGGCAGGAAGCCCCCATGCCAATTGTACCCACTCCTCCAAGGGCCCCACAAGGCTCAGCTGTGACCTGGCCTCCAGCTCAGGCTGTACTCTCCCGACCCCACCTACAACCCTCCAGCCAAGACCCACAGCCCCAGCTCAGCTCAGCCCCAACCCCTGCCCCTAACCACACAGCTCAGCCAGATTTTAAAAAGAACTTTATTGAAGCTCCAATATATATTATTTTTGGCCTCTAAATACCCAAAGTGTCAACACCTATTCCTGGCTCTCCAGTGCTATTCTGCAACCCTCAGCACTGAATCTTTCAGTGCTAGATTTTCTGCTTGACTCCTATAGAAGGAAGTAGAATTTTCAGACGCCTCAGGCATGGCTTTAGAACAGTGACCGCTAACATGGTGGCCGAGTGCTGGAGGTGATGTTTAGTTGGTATCCATGCCGTCACACTCTTCTTGGGGAGGAGATGGGGCAGTATGCTCCTCGCTGTTCCGGCGCTGATAAAACAGCACGTACGCAGCTTTTGTCTACCAAACAAAGAAGAAAACCTTCTGAAACAGTCCATGCAGCTTGGCTGAAAATGTAACGCCCAAAACAGGGAACCACACTTTCAGCACAAACTCAATTACCCTCAGGCCAAATACTCACCACTATTTGGTCTTCTGAAGCCACCGATACACTGCTGTCATCAAAGTAGTACCACTTGCCATTCACTTTGTTCTTTGCGTAGGCAGTGTCTGTCAGGAGAAGAAACTGCAGCTCAGTACCCCAAGGAAGACCAGTAGGCAATGCCACACCAGCTGCGCTGCACCAGCGATGCTCAAGACTCAAAGTGAGCGTGCACAGAAGGCCAGGAGCTAGCTTTGACATTAACTACCTCAAACCTAGTTCACCCACATACATATCTTCCAGAACATGCTAGCTGGTCCAGCTAGTCTAGAACCATGTCCCACATAACAGACTTATCCCTGATAGCTAAGATATAGGGCAAAGAAACTTAGGAAAAAAGTTACAGTGTTTTGTTCACCCCCCTTGAGCCAGAGCTTTCCCAAACACACAGTTTAAGACTCTGCATTTTCACATTTTGCACGTGAAAGAGAAGTTTTCTGTTGATGATGGATCTGATCTAGTGCCTGCAAGAGTCCTCACTCAAGAAGGAAGTTGGACTAAAGTCCTGCAAAGTCTCTTCCAACCAAGACTTGTGTGACTATGATCTCTAATCTCAAAACATATCCCCCTTCAGCTAATGCTATCCTACAGTGACACACCCTACGAGTTAAGCACATACACTGCCAAATGGGAGTTCATCATCCTTTCACAGTAAAACGCTACTGGGTGGTTCTAAAAGTATCACCTACAGCATGGATCTGCACAGACATCTGATACAGGGATCTCCACCTACAGATGCAGATTGAATGTGACAGAAAATACAGATTTGTCATAAATAACAAAGGGTTTTTTTTTCCTCCTGATGGCGTGGCATTTTCCCTACTATGTGAGCCCTTGTCAGTGCAAAGGTGGAGACATTCTGCTGCAAGCTAGTGCCAGCTGTGCAACCAAGAGGTCCCAAGAACTACACATTTGTTTGTGGCTTGTTTTAGAAAAAGTCCGGAACAAAGGAAAATGAAAGAAAAAAAAAAAAGTGCTTTAAATTGCCATTGCAGCAAACAGAATTCAGGATAGGAAATGCAGAAAGGCACCAGACCCCGCTTCATGACAAGGTACGCCCTCTGCTCTGTCTTCCTGGGCTACAGGCAACTGCTGCTCAACAGACCTTGATTCACCACCACTGAGAGAACCAGGCAAGCTCCTGCTTGGCTGGCTCGACTGCTGGCAATCTGCTCTGCAACTGTGATGCTGCACCCACACTGGACAAGCAGCTGCTGGGCAAGAAGCTGAATCTTGGAGCTGAACTGACAGCTTACGCTGAAGACTCCCCCCAGCACTCTCCAGTAAGAAGCTCCTTTCCACAATTTCCTGTTCGGCATTGAAAAAAGTCTTGACTCCACTCATAAATTGGGAAACACCATCACATACTCAGATGACTACTAACCAAGGTCCCACAGGCATCAGAGTCAGACCTCAGGCAGCTGCAAACTACACAAATTGGCTAGCTGCTCTGCAAATCCTAATAGGAAGGACATTACCTTCCAATATGATATTCACCTGCATACAGAACACAGGTAAGTTTTGGACTAGACACCCTTGGTGAGGGCTGCTGCACGTCTCCAACACACAGAGCCCTCCCATGACCTCTCTGCCTATGTTTGCTTGCACACAAAGGACAGAGAAGCAGTTACTCACAGTGGCCTACTCCCATGGCTCCATAGTGATTAGAAACTGCAATGAGGTCATACACATATGAGCCTGCTCTTGGGTCGCAGACAAACTCGGACATGTTTAAACCCCTGGAAGGAAATCCAAAAGTATCAGTACACCAGTAACCAGCACTTTCTAAAAAGTGATGCATGACACCAGTGAGGCAGGCAGCACTGGTGGAGAAGTGCTGCACTCAGCTACTCGACGGCCAGATGTTATTAGTGTAAAGACCAGACATGTTACCCCTCCCACACAGGGCAGGTCCTGGTAAACACATCAAGTGCTGCCAAAAGATTTAGTGGGAGGTGCTGAATAAAAGACGGGTGAGGATCCCTGTGTAGGCATGAAGAGCGAGACAGTAGTAGTAAGGAAGACATTCCATCCTGCAGCAGGATGCTGACAAGCAGAGGCAGAGGGATGAGGCAGGCTTTCATGTTGTACTTGGGCGATCCTCAGCACTGCAAGTGCAGCTCCGCCCAACAAATTTGCTAAATTCTCTGTAGATGTTATCTCGCTTCAGCAGAATCACATGGGTTTAACCTAATTTCAGCAGAAACAGTACCTCCTAGTAACCAGTGTTCTTTGAAATGTGTACAACTGATAAATGGGGAAAAAACCCAACTCATGCCTGTTGTCTTGCAGTTCAAACGCAGAAGACAGAGCTGTTCCAGTTCAGCTTTAATAACAAGCCCACCCAACAGTAATGGCAGAAGCAGATTTCTCTTGACCAGCAGATTCTTCAAGCTCTTCCGAACTTGAGGGAAGAATCCTACCTGATAGGGAACTCCACAACAGTGTCAAGTTTATCCCTCCAGTATCTGCTGTACGAGAAGCGTTTCAAATGCACGACCAAAATCCTGGGCAAAGACCACAAGTCAAACTTCTTCGTGGCCTGCTGATGTTTCTTACAATTCGGGCAGTACCTGAGGAAGGAGTAACAAACAAGGAAATGAATGACTACGTTAAAAGAAAAGCTTCTGGCCTTCCATTAAAAGATGTCTCAATAGCACAGCACAGCCCCTGACTTATAGAAGGCATTTTGGCTCTGGAATACGCAGGTGAACACACTTCCTCAGAGGTTTCCAAATTGCAACTTGCTTTCACTTTACAGGCAAAACGTCCTATGGCAAGTGTGTTAACTGAACATTGTACAAAGATTAATTTTTCTTTTGTAAATTAAAAAAGAAAAAAGGTTTAAAGGTCCCATTACTCTTTATTATCTCCTGATGCAGCTCAAACAGATAACAGTTGCAAACACATCTATAGCATGTAATTGGAAATCAATAATAAAGAATCACCTACTACACTAGAAGTTATTTTCTTACACAGCTAGCAAACAACCTCCAAAGATCTTCTGCACACACAGTAATCACATTTTGGTCACTTAGGATCCACTGTACCTAGCCCCTCTGGACTAGGGATTTTTGGTAGATTTAGGAGCAGGTCAGGACTGGTTCAAGCTAGAAACAATACAGGATTAAACTTTGCGGTAGCCATATGCTTTCACTCTTTATTACTACAACTGCTTCCTCTGACACTGTCTGGAAGACACATGTATGCTGGAGAATTAAAAATAGCCTGATCTTTGGAAGCTACATGCCCACTGCCACTTTTTTTTTTTTTTTAAAATAAAGGCAGGAAACAAATACTTTCTATTAACCCACGCCTGCCGCCTATTGAGTCAATGACTTAACACAGAACTGATAGACTTCTCACAGATGAGGACAAAAGGACAGACGTGGGAAGTTATCAGAATCCCATGAGATTCTGATATGTGAACTCAAATAGTTATGGCATTTTACGATAAACACGGCAGGCAGACAGAGGGTCTTACCACGGGTCATGTTCACCAAGCGTTTCCATAGTAGTGAAGAGCTCTATGCAGTCTCTGAGGGCTACCACAGCCTTCTTCTTCTGTGGTTGTAACATACTTCCATGTTTTTCAAATGCCTAGTGAGAGATATGCATGTTTTATTCAATTCCACATAGTCTTTGGTCCCTGACACCACGAAAAGGAACATGCTCACCTTCACCATGCTGCCTATTTCTGACACACACACAGAGACACACACATCTCAAGCTTCCAGCCACTTCTTTTTTGTGTCACGAACAGTGTGTAAGAGAAAACATAGTATGTCCTTACTTCAAAGTTGGTGGGGTTTGGGTTTTTTGCAAAAGAGTAACAACAGGTTATTCTGTTACAAAACACGATCCAGCAGAACTCTCACAGAAAGAATACTGAGCTTTCTACTAGGCTCTATGAATTTGGTTTCAGATTTCTCTCAAGTTTTGGGGGTTTGTTTTGTTTGCTGAGTGGACTATGAACTAGACTACTTAGCTTTGAAATTAAAATGTCTGCTTTTCAGAACACACTGGAAACAGATCAGCAATTATAGATCTATAGACCTTATCACTAAAAGATTTTAAGTAAACATATCTCATGCTGGTGACTCCGATTTTTATGAAGGGAGCTACACCTACATTTCACAATTTACTGTAATCTTTTAAGTACCATGCAAGTTTACATATAGATTATTTATGAAAAGAGCATACTACAACCTGTGCCTCCTGTTCATCAAAAAGTAGCCTCCGTGTATCAGAATCCCAGTCAAGAGCAAGTGCAGAAAAAGCTACAAGAAAGAAGAAACATTTATTGCAAATATGTAAGGAGAAGGAATAAAAAAGAGATCGCAAGACAATAACTACCATTAAGTTTTAAGATTTTTCCTTCTACAATGGAGTTTATCTCCGAGGTCCCAGAGGAATTCACGAGGCTAAAAGTAAAATGCTGCTTCTTGCAAGGCTGCAGGTCTCTTGCTGACTCGATCTGCATACAACCCTCAGAGGGGCAGGGATCAACTTCTGTCAGCTTTTCCTTGCCTTCCTGTCCGCCATCCTGATGCTCCATCTCTTCAATGTCACCTGGCAAAATTTAAAACAAGCACAACATTAAAGAGCTTCAGTGAAATTTTAGACTGACACCTCACATTGACAGCTGTTTGCACGAGCCTGTTATGACACACACTGATTACTCAGAAAGTAATGAAAAGACACAGAAAAAGAAATCTGTGCTTGCTAACCAATACATCTGAAGTTGTATTTTTGCCTTTAGCAGATGCCAGGTAGTATGCTGGGTTTTATATCCTAGTATCAGACATGATGGAGAGTGCTCAGTTCACAGCAGGATAACACTCATGCCTTCTGATAGCACACCCTAATAACATCCTAAGTGAGAATCAGCAAGGTTGCAGGTGGGTGTCTTTACAGAAGGGAACTTGTAAGTCTCCAGGAAAGTTATTTCCATTCTTTGGGAAAAATGGGCAGATTTTCTTCCCCATGTAAAATTTCCCATTTAACTTGTTCCAGTTATTACTCTCACAGCAGCACAAGTCAATCATTTCAAAGAGGAAAGGGAAACATGCATTTGCCATCAACGTTAAAAGCTTCCTTGTAATCATCTAACCTGGGAGTGAGACCTTGTGATTCTAGGTCCATGGATAGAAAATATCATTTCCACTTTATTTCTCCAGAACTTGTCTTTGTGACCTAACAGGCCAGTTTTCATCACCAAAGAGCATATTAGGAAAGGAGTTGCCTCTGGAGGGAGGCACCTGAACACCTAATAGGGAAGCAAGGACTTCCCTAACATTAGTCAAGATGAATGCACACCACACCTTGCTCTGCTGCTGCTTACGCACATCTGATCTCCCTTGGAAGGAAAATGGTCTACAAGAATCCTCACCATACCATGCAGAAGTCCTATGCAATAGCATGGTTTAATCATTGTGAAAAAACAATCTGCTATAGCTTAAGCCAAATACACACAGCACAAACCAAATGCTAATAAAAAGCTTTAAATGCTGAAAAGCTTCCAGCCAATTTTGAAAGGACTTTACCTTCAACCACACCATTGGAGCCATTGCAAGTTCCTTTGTCTGGGCAGGGTGTAGAGTATTCTTCCACCAAAGGGAGTTTCACATAGCGGCTAAAGAGAGGGAGCATGTTTATCACACAATCATACCAAAGCTGTACATCAGCACAACAGCACCCCTCTCCATTATCAGTTCTTGCTGCTTAATCCCCCTCAGCAAACCGGAACCCAATCCTGTACAGCACCATTTACAGGCCAAGAGCTCTCCGAGTGATTCAAACACCAACAATTCAGTAAGTCTCTGTCTCACTGCTTGCTCCAAGTTTTACTGGCAGTAGATGAAAGAGGCAAAAATAAGTTATGGTGGCCCCATCTGAGCGCCCTGGAAACATGGCCTGAGTTCTACTCCTGAACCATTTTGCAACAACCAAGCAGATAGCTTCCCTTGTGACCACCACCAGCATCATCTTACAGCCTGTTTTTACAGAGCCCAAAAAACCAGGACCTTGAAATGTCCCTGGGGCCTAATGCAATCCAAATCCTGGTTTATACACCACACACAAATCAAGAAAAATTCTTCCCGTTAACAAGGATGCAATAATCCTATCACACTGTAACTGAGTAAGTGACCACTAGAACTTTGCATAGGATTTAAAGGTACAGACATGACTTACCTGATCTGCTCCAAAATCACGCTGTACAAGTGATCCACAGTGAGCTTGTGTTTCGGCACAGATATTAATAGTGGCTGACCAAAGAGTACGGTCCCTGAAGTACTGCTGGATTGCCTCATTGTCTTTTCCCGAAAGTAAACGGAGAGAGTAACATACTCCGAGCCATCCTCACTTGGCTTGCAAACTTCATATCTGTTCGAAAGACAGGTATTTCCACAGGTTACTTCCACTGCCAAGAAGCACAGCAGGTACAACCAATATGAACTCAGTCCAACAAGTCTTTCCACCAGGTCCTCCTGAGGACAAAAAGGGTTGTACTCGGATTCATGCTACAGAGCAGTTTCCTGAACACTTCCCATGGCTCACAATGGCACAGGATACATACCTACCACTGACTTGACTGCCACCTTCCCTCTATCTCTATTCCTAATTCACATCCGTATTGCCACTCACCTCTCAAAGCATTGCCCTGACAACTACACATTGCTTTAACCAGATCACAGCATCAGTGAAAAATACTAAATGCACACTGAAATCCCTCTGTAAAAAGAAACCCTCTTGATACCTTGGGTCTTGCATTCTCTCAGCCTCTTGTACAGTTAACGGCCTGAGCTCACATCACTGAGCAGCCAACATTTCAGAAAACCAAGAGTTTGGAAACATCTGCTTCACAGAAAAATCCAAGGACAGTAAACACACAAGAAAAACATTCTGGAAGAAAACAAACAGCTCTGGAGAACAGTGAGGAGACTGAGACACAGCTTGTGCTACTGGGCAAAACAGCAAATGAGATATTTGCAGATGTCAGAGTCAAAAGAAACCACGTGATCCAACACTATCACATTGTTCACTTCAGGACTGTTCATTACAAAAGATTCATTTTCAGGAATTCCAAGTCACACTGCTCTTTAATTTGGTGAGTCACCTGTCCCAGACTTATCTCAAAACTGAAAGAGAAAGAAAGATTTCATGAAAGATGTCACCACGCACAACGACCAAGACCACAATCACATATCTGAATGTACCAACTCTTAACAGCTCTCTTATGTTAGACAAAGCACTTCCCTTCTCTCAAGAGCCAAAAACCATTTTTTTTATTCCTATGTTCAAAATGCCCTTGTAGAGCAGGGAGGAGAACAAATTTCAGAGTTGTAGTTCTGCTCCATCCTACTCAAACAAAAAGGGATCCCAGCTTGGGGCCTGCACTAAGTCAGTAGAGTACATGAAGAAAAATATCCTTCCAGAGAGTCCCAGCCCAGCCCACCAAGAGCATTAGAGATCAGAGTCAGCATAAGATAGTGCAACACAAATGGCTGTTGAGGTTTTCTATACTGTCAATGTTATTCAGCTGGACACCAACACTGGATACAGTTCACACCTTCTAAAGTTTCCTGAGAAATAGCACCACAAAGAGGTGAATTATTTTACTTAGCACTGTTTACATAACAAAAGACCACACTCAGTCCCAGAATATCATCTACAGTTAACTCCAGGTCCTATGAGATCCTTAGCTGGACTCGTATAAAACAGATCAGTACACGACATGCACACGTTCCTTGACATTCTTGTGATGGCCTCTCACACTACCTACACTGTGCTCTGCAAGCAGCAATTAATGCAGCCCCCATTTATATTCCACCCTCATGCACCTGAATGAAGGCGCCACCCATGCGACGGAACAGATGGGACAGAAAGAAAAAGCTAAGTATTACCCATATGCAGGTATGATCCACCAGAAACAGCCAGCATGCTGTACCCCTATAACACTCTGCAAAAGAGCATCTCACACACTTCTCACTGAAACATAACAAATTTGGTTACTCAAGTGCCCCTCTACCCATTCCACCTCAGAACAGCTTTTACATACTAGTGTTAGAGGAAGACATATTAGAATCAGGATCTGTCATTTGCTGAATCTCTTGAGCAACAGCCATCCCTTCTAAAAAAAAAATCCAAGATAAAATACTTTATAGTTTAAGGAAGGCTATAGAGCTGATACTGGGAATTACTGGACAATACAGTCTAATTCTGTATTTTACAACTTAATTGAAATAATAGAACATAAAGATGATGCTACACCAGACTACACAACATGGTTTTAGAAGTCAGAGTCATTAGCTCAGCTGCTACCACACTGCTAGATATTGGCTGGTTGCCTTTATAATTCATGACAACTCTGAAAAGTGTCTGAAAACTGCTAAGCAATAGGGTAGGACTTGACCAGTCTTCATCAGCATTATGAAGTCTTCAGGTCTGTGGTGATAATTCAGAAAGGAGGCAGTGAGCAATGAAGTAGGTAACTTTTGTTGCCTTGCAAACTAAAGTTAAGCAAGTGCACAGGAGCATGAAAAGCTACAGAAAGACAAGGCAGAGCTATGTGAAAGGGCACTGAAGGCAAAAAAAAACCTCTGAGCTAAACACCAGGCTAATATATATGTTGTATGTTATTTAAACATTCCTTCCCAAGTGCTGGGATCTATGATATTAATTCCAGATGGAAAACACTACGTGGATCACAAGTCAGTCTATAGCAACAACCAAGAAAAGAAGTCCATTTTGTAAGAGAACAGAGACGGGTAGGAAAAAATGCTATTGCAGAAGCTGCCACACAGATCCGTCTGAACAGGGTTACTACTGCACACCAACCCAGAGATGCTGCTGTGAAATTACAATAGGTTCAAAAGTTGACAATAAGAACGAACAGAGGACTGGAAAAAAACTGGGTGAAACTGCTGCACATATTCTGACCTCTTCTAGGAAGTGAAAATACTCCTAAATCTGTTTACTTTCCTTCATAATACCAGAACACATACAAACTAGGAGATAAACTGCAAATGCAACTTTTTCAGACAACAGGTAGCTTGCCCTGTAGAAGTTGGTCACAGGATTTTGCCCGTCTTACTGAGGAGCAAGATTAAAAAGGATGAGGGAATTCAACCAGCAAGATCTTTACAAAGCTTAAAAACTACAAGCTCATTTTGGAAAGGACGCAAACCCTCATTTCAAACAAGAAAATACCAATTTCAGCAAGTGAGAACAAACTCCCTAGATTGGTCTGCTATAAGACCTCACACATCACAAACATTTCATAAAAACTACTGGACTAGCTGGTTTGCTGACCTAACTAACTCAGTTCAATAATTGCTGTAGCCTCAGTCATGTTAACAAACCTGACATTCCTGCAGCCAGTCATGGTTTTTCAAGACCATTAACTCATCTAAACATAATACACAGCATGTTGTAAGAGAAGGCAGAAAACACAGTATGTATGGCAAACTAAACATTTCTTATTCAAATATGCACACTTTTATACGTTAAAGGTGACCTGCAAATCAATTTGTGAAACTTTTATCAACGTAAACAATACATATTATATTATATGCCCCATTAGCCAGGCTAAGAGAACAGGGTTATCTAGTTTATCCATCAAAACATTTTTCTTCTTAGGCTTTAAGAACTAAGAAGAAATACTAAGAGTGATACCCTTGAAATGGGCTGTGGAGTTTGTTTTCAAGAGGTACTTACCTGACCCCTTGTAGGCCGGCTCCAAGCTCCAGCAGGATCCCTGGGTGATGTGATATCACCAGCATGGTGCATGCGTGGGTGTTACATTGGAGCAGGAGCCGGAGGTCCTAGCGGGGCTGGACTTCACAGAACCTAAGAAAAAGAAATAGTAAGCATTTCGGTTATGTGCTGAATGCTGTTCTCTGCTTAGCCTGGAGAATGAGAGCATTCAGCACAAACACTGAACTGTCGTCGTCAAATTGATTTGCAGACCACCTTTACAGAAGTGACTTTTCTGATCATTTGCCACAGATCTCCCTGTCCTTTCACAGGAACAACATGCCTCGAGAGAAACATTTACAATGCTGTGAGAAGCAGTCTAGTCCCACCATTCTTCGGCTGCACTGCTCCTACACATTGTGCCAGTGATCTTGCTTCCAGTCTTATATCAAGCCCATTTATTTCTGCAGCTCACTACTTCTCTGATGCTAAATATTAACACTTCTTTCATCTGGACTACACTACGTTTCCAAGCGTCATGATGAGAGAGATGAGTGCAAAGTCTTGTGAAAGAACTGGCTTGGAGAATTTTAGACCCAAATTTTCCTCCCCTTTCAGGTGACCTGGAGAAGAAAATGTACAGTTTTGTCTTTTTGCGTAAAAGAAGCCAGGTTCATTTTGGGATGCATCTGAGAATTACTTAAAGTCACTTAAATATCAAGAAGCCCAGTAACATTTGCATTTCTTCTTTTTGAAGTTTTACTACCAGAGAGCACAACAGGTAAGGTAATACACCACAAGAATTGATGAGCCAGAAACTGAGCAGCTGAAAGGCGAAAATATATCTTAGCCATCCAGGGCAGATTTTTTTCAATTTACCGTCCATTCAGCTTAAATGCCAAATGGAGTCCAATTCACACATNTTCACATCTCGAGATGTCCAAGGTGTCCTGCAAATCACAGAAAGCTGAACATGTCTTCCCTCAGTGAAAACAGGAAAAAAATACAGCTTTTCCAACCACTGAAATCACCTAAAAAAGGTGCAAGCTCAATATTCTATACATCCCATGTATTGCCCATTTCACAAATATTCATCAACACTACTGCCTGGACTACAGTATCTCTGCCTGCAGACCATGTCCTCTTTCAAGCAAATATAAGAAAAACAATAAAGCACATTCCAGCTACGCTACTCCTACTGCAATGTGTTGAGTGAGTTCCTGCTCAGTGACATTTACAACTGAAGCATTTCATGGTAATCGGTATTCTGCTCAGTAACCAACAAATACAGAGGCCTAAATTGAAAGTTGAGACTTAACAGATACTGGTGTCAAAAGAAAGACAACAGTACAAGAGTACTGACTTTTTTTTTTTTTAAAAAAAAAAATCACATCCCTGATGATGATGAGATCACCTCTAAGCCTCCTTTTCTCAAGACTGAACAAACCCAGTTCTCTCAGCCTATCCTCATATGGTATATCAGAAAGGAACAAATGAAAAAACCTGTGAGCGCACCCAAATTCAAAGACTAGGCAGCAAAATCCTTCAGGAAAAAAACTCAAAAAAATCAATAGGACCCACTAAGCAGTCTACAATTTTAAAATGTAAGTTTGGGGAATGTACACGTGAGAAACCTATTTCTGAATATGCTGTATTGATTCAACTCTATTCTGAATTGCTTACTTCTTTGCACTTTGTTTTCTAACCAGTGAAATAAACTTTGCATCTAACTTCAATTACTTAAAACAAGTAATGAGATGTACACATTACAGTTCACCGACAGGGAATTCTTGCCACTGGACATTACTGGAAAATAGGAACAGATGATCAGTATATAAAAGGGATGGGATAAATAAAACATGAATTAGGAAAGAGTTCAAGTACATGAGACAGTGAATATCATGCTAATTTAAATACAAGAGATGTTTTGATTCTAGAAAACATCTCTTATTTAAATACAAATGATTAACTAATGGTCCTCAGTCATATCCCAGGATGCATACTATATGTCAACTTCAAACAGATCTAGGTTAACATTCAGTACCTAAGAACGCACCCTGGAAAAGGTACCATGATTACCAGGTATCCCTCTCCAGTTTGTTTTTCCCACCTAGTAGCTGACATACCTTTCACTTAGCTTTGCTGCACTGTGAGCACCATATCCTGAAATGATGCAGTTTTCCTATTTGATTTGTAACATAAGTAATGCTATTAAAACCCTCATCTTTCCTGTAACTTCTGTTCTCCTAGAACAGAAGCTGATACGTTTTAGTCTTACTACACAAGGCAATTAAGTGATTCAAACAAATCTTAGGAAAAATTATGTTTTCAAAACACGGTAGGCAAGCACCTTCCAGAGGGTTTCTTCCTTGCTTATAAATCAATTGCTATCTTGTCATCCCAACTTAACACTTTAGAAAGTCTTCTTAGAAGTTTATTTTGTGGCAATATCCAGCATAAATATAGTGCAAGTAAACTTTTGATGGGTTAGCATGATTCATCGAATCTTTTTTAGGTTGTTACTTATTTCAGTTGTGAATTTTGGGTAAAAATACTGTCACTGTAAAACATTACAGTTATACTTTCTAATAAAATGCAGCTGTTCTCTTTTGTTAATTGATATGAAGATAGTTTTCTTTCAGGAACAGAAGAGAGAGAGAGACATTACTCAGTGTTAATTAGTGATACACCCCACAACTACATCAGCTGAACATTTTGGGGACTATGCAGGCATACAGAGTCATCCTTCAAGCCCTAAGAAGCAAGTCTTTTCCTGTCACTTGTCTGAAGAATTGGCCCTAATTTAAAACTAAAAGAACAAAATGCTTTTTAGTGGGCACTCAAGTCTTCTTCATTGACTTTGCGGAAATAAAATGTTTCTCAACTATACATTATTTCAATTACATATTTTTAGTTTCAAGTGGAAGCAAGTTTGTTCTTTAAAGGTGAAAGATTCTGAAAGACTTAAGATTTTTTTTTAAATATTTTTTATTCCTCCATTTAATAAACAGCAAGATATTTGCCTGTAATTTAAGAAGGTAAGTAAGTTGCTGGGATATCAGAAACTCCTGAAAGTTACCAGCAGCAGCAATCTGAACATATGATCACCAGGTTTTCACATTCTCCAGCCATGCATCACATAGCATCTTCAGGAAGGCAGCAAGCCGTGATCTGACACATTACTGTTGATAGCTTCTGCCAGAAATGTAACAGCTTGAGGAGCACTTAAGAAGTTTCTGTTTAATCCGCCCCTGCCCCACTCTTGAGCCGCTTCCACGTGTACACCAGGACAGCTGTGTGCAGAGCAACACACCACTCCACACCAGACAAGAGAACAGTATTTTAACACTGCCCTGTATCCTGACCCAGGTTATCATCTAGTTCCACAGTTACATCATCCCAGCTAAGGTGCAGGAACGAATGCTCAGTGTTACTCGACCAGCACTTAGGATAAGCATAAGCTATGTTTTCATGCCAAAAAACATAAA
>VYZW01031992.1:4801-15526 GCA_013401315.1 Balaeniceps rex
GTTTGCTGGCAAGGAATGTGTTTTGGCAGTGGATTTTGCTCTTTGGAAGACCATAAGTGACTCAATGATTTGTAAGAACAATTTACTTGACAGTTTTGATATAGTGCTTTGTAATTAGATGTTGGTTCAATTTTCAATTCAATTCAAGCAATACTCTGTCCTCCCCAAATTCTGTAGAAATGCATGAGCTAAGGACTTTGTTAAATGAGATAGCTCAGTTTAGTGACAATAAGATGAAGTTCATGAGCTCAAGTTGGATCTGTATAACTATTTAGTATTTGATATCTTGTGATAGTGTGACCTACCCCATGAAAAATCATGGTGGCGAGAAGGGGACTGAATGTTTGGCTCTTATGAAATACTAATTTCCTCATAGGTGGCTGGATTAGGGGGAGTGTGGGGATCAAATAAATGAAATTAACTCAATCTCGCAGTAAGCATATTTGGGTTGTCTTTTACCCCTTCCACAATACGAAGTATATGATCTGTATTTTGTCCCTTTAGATGTTCCAAATATTGCTGTTTGTATGTGTGAAATGCCCAGATGGAATGATAGTGATTATCCTGAGACACATTTAAATAAGGTGATAAAATGAATTTCCACCGTAGCCCTACATTTAAAAGGATGCAACTTCAGTATTATCCAAATCACTTGCAGCTGAAGAGTAGTTGTGAGACGCTGTTGCTCATCCATCTTCATATAAGACAAAGTGGACCATTCCACATATTTACCAGTAAAGCTATTGCCAATGAAACATCTTTGATCATGTAAATACAGCTCCATTGTAATTTTAATAGCTGTCTTCCCACTAAGTGGTCCCTGATATCCCAAGATGCCTGGATCATTGCTTGGGGAGAAGAGCAGAGCTTGCCTGTTGTTAGTACATTAAACTTCAAAGAGTTATTTTCTGACTGACTCTGGTTCTGACACTCCATTATTAAACTCACAGAAGATCTAAGCCATCATCTCTGGCACCTTGGAACGGAGCTGTATTTATTCACCTCGCATATGTACCATGTTATTCCTCTGCTTTATATATGCCCATTAAATACATATTAAGAATAGTTCTCAAAAAATAGTGAAAGAATGGCTCTTTTAGTTGCTTAATTGCTAGCCTAGTAATCCACATAGTTCAGTTTTCAGTTTTACCGGTCTCAAGCACTGACCTTGGGCAAATAATTTAATCCTGTAGTGATTGTTTGCCAGCTGTAAAATGAACATCTCCCTCCCATCCCCTGCCTTCTATCTGGTAGTGTCTAAGTTTTATTTCTTTCATATGTACAGCATCAGTTTTACAGTCTTTGATTCCTGAGGAGGACTCCAAGCACCACTCCAATGCAAGTGATGACCCTACTGCCTGTTTCATTTCAGATGATTTGAAAGGTTGGCAGGCACCACCTAGTGCAAGTCAGAAAGGACTGGGGAGGGAGGCAGAGGTGGGTATAGGTGCCAGAAGTTTTTAGCAGGTGTCATATTTTTATGGCAGCCCTTTTCCCCTTTCCCCTCTTTTTACCAGGACTTGTTACAGATGTAGTTACAGCCAAGCCATGACCTTTTACAACTGCGCTGAAGTCAAGCTAGTGAGTTGAAAGAGTTAACTTGCATAGTTGAGATAGAGGGGCTAATTATGGTAGGAGATAGAAAAATGTCCTGTTGAAATGTCGCAAAACATAACACTTATTACTTAGATAGAACTTACTGTAACCTGAAAAAAAAGAGTGTATTTCTATAAAACTCTTTTTTTTTTTTTTTTTTTTTTTTTTTTTACCCGTGTTACTAGGGTGCCTGTATTGAACTCAGATCCGGNAGCTTTGCTATCAATTCTGTTTGAGAGAGTAAGTGAAATTAAATAAAGTTGATGTCTCGGGCCTGTACTAAATTCATAAATGAAGAGGAAAAAAACCTATTTTATGTTATGCAAAGCATATGTGACATCTTTGCAGTCACTGCTGGTTGTGAAGCTGTTGAGGAAAAGCAATGTTCCTTGACAACATTGTATTGTAGATTTAAAAGGATTGTGCAAGCTCAGATAAGTTTACCTTAAGAATTCTATAGAGGAGTCTAGCTAGGAAAGCAAAACCTGAAAGTATTACAGGTCTAAATTCCAGAAAAGCAAACCTTCCCTGACAGGTAAAAAAAAAAAAAGCTGCTGTTATGTTAAAGAGTTAAATGCCTTAAATGCAAGGAAACCTCAGTGCTCCCTGGGTCAACTCTCTAATGCATGGAGAGCATTGAATTGGTTTNAATGCAAAAAAAGCAACGCTTCACTGAACGGTAAAAAAAAAAAAAGCTGCTGTTATGTTAAAGAGTTAAATGCCTTAAATGCAAGGAAACCTCAGTGCTCCCTGGGTCAACTCTCTAATGCATGGAGAGCATTGAATTGGTTTTGTAGATACCCTATCATTTGTAGCTTTTGAATAACATTGTTGTAAATACTCGCTTCAGAATCAGTTATCAATTATCCATAAAACGCTCTGGTAACTGTATACACAGACGTCGAAATAAATGCGAGTCAGTGAGAAAGTAGCAGTGAGAGTCAGTTTAGGTCTATGCATATACCAAGGTTTCCAGTAAGAGGCGGAGCTGGAGGTAGACCTCTAGTTTAGGTCTTATATTTTTTATATTATTTTGTAATTTCCATTTTCATTCTGTTACAGTGTACTTTTTGGGCCATTTTGTCTGCACCCCTATAATGCAAAGGGTTTAGATTTCAGCTTTTCATTGAAGACACTGGAAAAATTGTGATTCCGCCCCCCCCACCCCTGCCGATAAAAATGTCAAAGCAGAACTTTAAAGAAGCTTCTGAGGTTTTTACTCTATGCCTTAATCACCTCCTCTGTAACACAAGGATCAAAATAATATTTGGTGAGATGCTTTGAGAACTTTGGGTGAAAAGGTATTTAAATTCTGATTGCTAGTAGTGTTTGGGGAATGATGCTCTCATTCAACCCTTTCACAATGGATTTTTTTTCATTATTGGTTTAAATCTTCTTATTATACAACAATCCTAATTGGTCTTAAATCAATTCTCTCCTCTGCTTATAAGAAGGAGCAAAGCCTGAGGATCATACATTTTAGATTTCTATCTTTATTTGCATCTGAAATTATAATGAAGTAAAGGATTCGGAGATGCTTACTTGTCATGTTTGATAAAACTACAAGAGAGTTTGTTTCCCCTTCCAAGACAGCCCACTGCCTTTATTATGTATATTAAGACGAACGCCCTCAAAACAAACAGTTTTCAAGATTAATCTCTGAGATTAAATAATTCCCAGTGGCATCCCTTCACTAATGAGAATAAAAGGTTGTGCTCTAGAGACAATACAATGGAGACCAGATAGCCTCCATAATAGTTTTATGCAAATAAATGTGCTTTGTATTGCAGTGAACAAGAAACGAAGCACCCAGCTACTGCTTCTCAGATAAGAGCAGGCAATGTTTTAGATCTGCTTTACTAGGAGTGCAAACACTTGTGTATTCGCCCCCTTGTTCTTCTCTACATCAGTCAAAAAAAAGTCGAGAAGGGATGAAACGGATAATAATTTCCATGTGTTTGATTGTGTGAAGTCCTTAGGCTCACCTCTAGGGATAACCAGGTAGAATATTCACAAAATAAAAGTAATGTAAAGGCCCTTCTGGGCTTAAGCGGTATGAATTCATCCTTAGTGGATAAAACTCTTTCTGCAAAAGGATCCTCCACTGTTCTGCAGACTGCATGCAGCTTTTTCAGCAGTAGCTTTAAAATCTTGAAAGAGCAACGTGACTAACAGAACACAAGAAAACTTATTTGTTAAAACTACATCTTTAAATTATGATAGAACCTGTACAATAACAATCAAAGAAAGGTTGTGCAGAGAAAATTGAGGCAATTTATTTATGATTCTGTTTAACGATGGAATTGCTGCTCTGTGCAGTTTCTAAAAGGAGAACATCATATACTGCTGAGCAAGCACTGGCTGATTTTAAGGCAAGTTACTGGAAACAAAATTTGTTCTAAATTAGTGAGTGGTTTGAAATATCTTTAACTACTGTTTAAGATAAAGACTACATTGAGTCCGTTTATCACTGAAGCACTGTGGTGCTTCATATGCAGACTTGTCGAGTTTCCTTTAGTAGTCCCAAATTTACCTTCACGAGTATGGGTAATATGTTCTTCATCCACACTCTGTTACTGTACTTTCCAGTACACTGTTCTGCTTTCAGGATGGGTCTGAAAGGAATTTGGAAAAATTCTAATTTGGAAAAATCCTAACTTGAAAAAATGTATGTTCAGAAAACACAAAGGATATTCCTGCATCTCAAGCATTTCAGTTATTTTACAATGAAGATTTATGCAAACTGTAAAGATTTTTGCATCTAAGAAAGTGTTTGTAGAATAAATTGCTTCTAATGAGTGACCAACTCCTGAAGTCTCATATTTGATCCAGTGACTCAGTGCAGCTATTTTGTAGTTTCTCTTTCTGTACTACATAAGGTTTGTTGCAAAAATACTGACGTTTTAGTTTAATTATTTGTATAATTTCCATCAATTATGTAGATAATCTACTAATTACAGTTAACTAGGTTTTTTTTAAAATGGGTTATAGTTTTTGGATAGCATTAGCTATTTATTTTTATTATCTCCTTTACTTTTAATGTCTTCTGCTGCTGCTGAGCTCTCCCCAGACTATAATCCCAGCAGCACTTTTGATTTTTCTTCCTGCTGGTTCCTATTCTACTGAATTTTTTCTCTGAATAAATCCTGGTCAGATTAGTGGGAGAAATCTGTACTGGTTAGGTCATAGCAGAGGACAAGAAGACTAGAGGAAGTTTTGCAGTTGAGTTCAAATATCAAAAAAAGAGATAGTGTATAAAGTTCAGCTTTTATGTTCATTTCTGAAAGTTCTGGGGAAGTAAGAAGTGCTCGTGTAAGGATGTCTCCTGCTGGTACCAGTACTTTAAGATATTCAGTCAAAGAAAATAAAAAGTGGTTGTTGTTTGGAGGAATAGTTTTATCCTTTCTTTCTGGGTTTTGTAACATTATATCTCTTCAGAGAGTGAAGTTTCTGGAGAAGAGTCATTGTGTTATCATTAAAACATAGTTGTGGGTTTGGGTTTTTTTTGTGAAGGTTTTTCATTGGCTCGCTGAGATTAGGAGAGGAAACGAGAATAATACTGAAAACAGCATGTTTTCCCCTTGAATTCTGTTACCCTGATCAGGACTGGGCAAAAAAGAGGAAAAGCCAGAGGGAACAAGCACAGTCATGAAAGACTAAAAAATATTTCTCTTGGAAATTTCTCAAAGAGAGTTCTACGAATGAATATGTTATAAAGGAATAGAAGGAGCGAGTGAGATTTTGCATCTCTTGTCATGATTAGAAAATATAATTAAACAATGTGCTGTAAATTCAGTGAAAGGTGGGAATGCAAATGAAGTTCTTTGATTAAACAGTGTAATATTTGATTCAAAACTTGATTCAGGAAAGCACTTAAGCATAGGCTTCAGTCCTGCTGATTTTGAATGTTATTTTCTGCACATAAATGTACATTTAAGTATTTTTCTGCTCATATGCGCTTTACTAAATTGAGGGCATAAAGGACTGAGACAATGATCAGCTTGGATTTTGAACAGTTTATATAGTTAATGAAAAAAATCTATTTTGGATTGTCAAATAGAAGAATAAAAAATGCACTTTTTTCTTCAGGCTGAAACTGATTCTACCACCAAAGGGACATATTTCAGCCTAATTATCAGTTTTGGGATGGTCGTGCTCTTCTGAGGTGTTTGAAACAATACGATTTGAAAGAGGGTGTTGGCTTAGGTGGCCCATTGACCACATTCTGTATGGTCCTTTCTGTGCTGGTACAGTCAGAGGGGAGGGAAAGAAAATGGAAAGAATGAGAGGCAAGATGGCAAAATAACATGGGAGTTTGTGGTGGGTAAACCTGCTCCAGTGTGGGCTCTCCATGGGTGGTGGTTCCTTCAGGAAATATCCACCCGCTCTGGCGTGGGGTCCTCCACAGGGCCACAGTGTGGATGTCTGCTCCCCTGTGCTCTCTCCGTCATGGCTGCCGGGGTCTCTGCCCCAGGCCTGCAGCACCTCCTCCCCCTGCTCTCACCCGGGTGCTCACAGGGCTGTTCCTCACACTTTTTTCCTCACTCCGTGCAGGTTTTGCCCTTTCTTACCTGTGTTTTCCCAGAGGCCCCACCAGCCTCGCTGAGGGGCTCAGCTGTGCCCTGTGGTGGGGCTGCTGGAACCGGCTGGAACCGGCTGTGGCTGGCGCGGGGCGGCCCCGGCCTCTCCTCACAGAGTCAGCCCCCACAGCCCTGCTGCCAGCGCCTGGGCACCGGCACCCAGTACAAAGGTGAAGAAAAACAAGGTGTCATTTTGGAAACCTTTTTAGCAGGTACTGCAGCAAATTCTGAAAAGACTGTTACAAGTAATTGTGTGGGTCTTTTCAAGATAAGAAGGGAATGATAAATTCCATATTCACCTGAGGTGCAGCTTGTCTGGGGCTGCCCTGCCAGTAGTAAGCACTTACCTCATATTTGTTACGGATCTGAGCATTACGACCGTTTGCTACGAATTGATGCTGTTTGGTAGTAAGCCCCAGGGCTGATATAACTACTTCAACTAACAGAGACCTACTTACAAGGTGATTTTAGCATTAGTAACTGGAATGTGTTCTTGGATTGGGTCTTAGCTCCTACATCATATCTGAGGCTATAAAGATAAAAATACTGCTTATGTGTTGCTTCATTTGAGATAAATGTGTTGCAGAAAACAAAGCCTGGAGAAGGATTAATTAAGATAATAAGCTGTGTTTATATCAAATAAAGCTGAAAATCAATTCTGTTTGCATTCAGCTTTGTTAATGGAAATATACATTATTTTATTAGTCAAATGGCACGATTAATTATAGAGAAGATTTTCTCTCTGGGGTTGCTTTATGACTCTGTTACACTGCTTACAATTAATCCTAATGGAAAGATCAGACTAAAAATTCATGGTGTCTTGTAAATTTTTGTAACCTGATTATTGCTTCCAAGTGCCCAATGCAATGACACTTGTTTCAGAAAACAAGCTTTCTGAATTTCTTTCAGTGGAGCACCGTCCAAACCCGTTGTTTTCCTGTGGCGTTGGCCGTCAGGCCTGCCCTGCCGAGGTGTTCCAGGCTTCCTGCTTACCAGTGCTTGTTCTCATGCCCCGTTCGCTCCCAAGGGAGCTGGAAGCATTGCACCTTGCAAGCTTAGACCACTGAAGTTTCAGCTGCAGGGTTGTGTCTGATAAATCGGCATTAGGTGTCCGCTAATGTGGTTTAGAGACTGCGTGTGGTTGCTGCTTAAACCACCATGACTATCGCCACCCAGTTATTTGATTTAGGTAGACGTCTAATGTATTAGAGATCTGCCTCTAAAGTTGAATTAAGGACCAGTGAAATACTGTTAAAGACAAGTTGCTCACCCTTACTTCAACTGATCTTGAAATACAAACAGAGAGCTAATGGCAGAGAAGGGGTGGGGAAGAAATGGAAGGCTAATACCATTTTCCTTTCATCCTGTTTTTGTTATAGACCTTGATGTGTCCTTCCAGTTTATTGAAATTGTGGTTACGTTTGCAGTTATGAAGGCTGGCATTTCTGGAATATCATAATTCAGCTGTGACAGTGATGTGCTGCTAGCAAAAGTCTTGCAATATATTGTGAAGTGCTTATGATAATGTCTATCTCCTCTTCCCCAAATGAGGTGGGAGGACTTTTATGAATCTTTCAATATTTTGATCTAATTTCAATAGCGAATATATTATTTATTCCTTTAATGGGAAATGTAATGAATTGGGATGGCTATTTTACTAGGACATCTGCCAGGGAGTGGCTCTAGCTTAATGTGAATGAATAGTAATGGCCGTTGCTTACTGGGGACAATGTTAGCAAATGTTCTACTTAGTAGAGATACCCTTAACTAGTGCCAAGAGATTTAGTGGTGATCAGTCAGACTTCAGGAGTTAAATCAGTCAGTCAGAGAAGTGAGGTTGTAAACTCAGATCTATTATTATACTAAATAAACTTTAAATGCAGTAAATATTCTCATGCATTATTCACTATGATATTTTATTGTCTGAAGTCTTGTATAGGTTTCTCTGACCATTTTTTTAAAATATTCTTTTTAATTCCTTGGTCCCAAAAGCTTCAATTAAGTGAGTATTTAAATGATTGGAAGGATCAAGGCCAGGGCAAGTTATCCACAGCTGTTACTTTAATAATTTTAATAGTATGTATTCAAGTATTTCCTATGTGACTTTCAATTTTGCTGTAATGTGTGGTGAGATTCAACTCAATAAGTAAAATGGATTGTCATGGGCTAATCGAGGAACATGACTTTCATTTTCTTTATGTCTGTGCTGAGCTCACAACTGTACTTTATGCAGTATCTTCAGTTAGTACGGTAGACATGCAGGTCGGGGCTGACTAGTGGAGTGTACCCCAAGCGTGTTTTGGTCTGTCGCCACATTTCCCTGCCACAGAGATGAGGGGGTGTATCTGTGTCTGGGCAGCACGAGGAAGGGAGAAGGACTTGTGTTTTGGGAGGCAGTCAGTGCTGGAAAATGTTTGCTGATCCCAAACTAAAGCTAAACCTTAAGAGCTTTTGGGTATCTAATGTGCTACACAGACTCAATAAAGAATTTTGAATTAATAGAGTTACAGCTTGTGAGCATAAAGAGATATGAAGCTTAAGGATTTTAAGATCTATCACATTGTCTGCAAAACTGTGGTGGTCCCTTTTGAACATGAAAGTAACAGGAAACTTTAAAAGCATGGATCAAAAATGTATTGAAAATATCCTGATGGGTCTACCTAGTCTTGACTGATTCTGAAATTGTAATGCTTACAAAGGATGTAACAGTTGGTTAAATGGGATTACCATTTCATTTATCCCTAGTGATGCTATTTTACGTGACTGTGAGTAATCTTCTGTATTGTGATAGTTAATGGTTATAGCACGACTAAAGGTAAAGTCTGTCATATTTTCTTTTCACAACACTATACTTCATAATCCTTCCAATATAGTAATGTAAAAAAGATGCCCAGTGAGCGGGCAATTCGGTGGAGCTGACAGGCCTGCGTGCTTGGGATCAGTCCTGAGAGTCTGGAATAAAGGATGGCATCACAGGTACAGGCAGATTCCTTCATGGCAGATCAAATAGCTCGGTCAAGGGTCACATTGGTGTGGACCCACACACCTAGAACCCCACCCCACACACCTGGAACCCCACGTACCTGGAACCCCCACACACCTAGGGATGAAGAAAAAGCAGAGGCATTTGATGCTTTTTTTGCCTCGGTCTTTAGTAATACTGATAGACCTTGGGCTGCCTGGTCCCCTGAGTCAGAGGACCTCAAGTGCGGGAACAGTGACTTTCCATTTGTGGACACTGAAATTGTCCACAAATGTATCAGCTGAATGTTCACAAGTCCATGGGATTCATCCCAGCGTACTGAAGGAGCTAGCAGATGTTATAGCAGGACCCCTCTCAATAATCTACCAAAGGTCTTGGGAGTTTGTGGAGGTCCCTGCTGACTGGAAGCTAGCCAGTGTTATTCCAATTTACAAGAAGGCTGTGAGGGAAGACTCAGGAAACTACAGACCTGTTAGTCTGTTTCTCAGTTCCTGGAAAAATTATGGAGATCATACTGGGTACTATTGAAAGGCATTTAAAGAACAATGCAATCATCAGGCACAGTCAACAGGGGTTCACCAAGGGAAAGTCCTGTTTATCTAATTTGATTTTCTTCTATGATAAGGTCACCAGCCTAGTGGATGAAGGGAGGGTGGTGGATGTAGGTTTTTTTGATTTTAGTAAGGCTTTTGATACTGTCCCTCACAGCATCTTTCTGGACAAGTTGTCCAACTGTGAGATGAGCAGGTACATGGTGAGCTGGAGGGTGTTAGTCTGTGTGAGGGGGGCTGCAGGATGTTGGGGTGCCAATGCTGGGCCTGAATGTGAGATTATCTCATCCTGGGAGAGGCACACGGGACAATATGGGGCAGGACTGGAAGGGAAAGAGGTATTTAAAAGGGCCCTTTCCTATAAGGTAGGCTTGGATTTTAATATCTGTCTTTCGGTTGCTATTTTGGTTGAGCTTTGGGAACTGTTATTTAGGGTTAGCTTTATCAGTGGCTTAGAAATTTTAAAAATCGTAAGCAGTGAACAAATTTGAGTGCTGAGGGTGAGTTCCCCTTGGTTGGGCAGTGATGCTCCTCATTTGTCTTGCATCTGTGGCATCTTGGGCACTTCAGCCTTTGACCCAACGTACCAGCATGATTTACAGCTGTCTTCAGCTCTGGTGTTTACTGCAGTGAGGATATAAGACAAATCAGTCGTCCTTAAGGTTTTGTTACCTGACATTGTTTCTTCCTTTCTAGCAGGGAACAGGCTTAGCAATTCTGGGCTGACTTAAGGTGTGAAATGAAATTTAGTTCTGGCCTGCATTCTTTCAGGCAGGAGACAAGGGGGGAAAGAGGCCTCTCTTAAACTGGTGGGTGTAGCTGTGCCTCTTATTCATGCTCCATTATTACTGTTCTTATGATCTTAAATAGGATGATAACATACAAAAAAGCCAAAGATTAGAAGGATCGTTAGCCTTCATTCATAATTACAGTGCACTAGCTAGGTCTTACATATTGTGAGAGCTATCATTTGTAAAGAGTGTACCTATTAAGGAAAGAATGAAAGTCATAGCTG
>VYZW01031996.1:9608-23657 GCA_013401315.1 Balaeniceps rex
TGGTGTATATTCACATTTCCATACTGTTTGTTTTAAAGGTAGAAGTATCCTCAGCCAAAAGCTAGTCCCTTATTCAGCTCAATCACAAGACACTTGTTTGTTCCAACTGTTACAAGGTCAAAATCAGTGGGGTGATGACAGGCAGCAGTATATACAAAAGAACAAACGCTGTACTCTCTCTTTCAAAAAAAACCAAAACCAACCCCAAACCAAAGTCTTTCAATAATTTTTCAACCTAACAACCGAAACACAATCAATCAATAAACCAGTCTCTTTTCTAAATATTATAATGGCTAACCTATTTAGGAAAACACTTACTATAACAGAAAACGTACCTGTCCACTAAAACCAAATCATCTCTCAGCAGGGCACACTTTGACTTGGGCCAAAAGACATGGACGAGACAGCCAGCTTGCAAATCTTTATCCATGTGAAGTGCATGAGCAAGCTGATTAACTGTCTATAAAGAGCACAAAAAGATGACAAACATGAATATACACCACAAACAAGTCTGTAAACCAGTCTAATTTGGTTCTCAAGCAAACCTGGACAGGATCCATCTTAAAGAGGATAACGGACTTCATACTTCCTTCTCGTGAATATTTGCGACTTTTTATTTTTTTAAGCTCTTAGACTCACCAGCATCTAAAGAACAAGTTGTGCCTTGAAACCTAGACAGGAATTTCTTTGGAGCTGCAAAGTGGTATTCTCTACAGGGCTAGAGTGCATGACACTGAGCATCATTGTGAATTTGCCTCAGAGTTTTAACATATCAATGGAAGCAGTTAAATAAGCTAAGCACCATAAGGCCAAATAAGAGGTACATTCCAAATCCTTAACAAGTAACAGAACTTACTCTCAGTCCTATAAAAATAAATCACTCAACATATGCTATGCTGCAACGAGACACACATTAGTAGTTTCTCTGAAATATCCGAGAAAAATTGCGAAGTAGACTGTTTTAGTTTGTTAGTTATTCCCTCCTAAATAAGAACTTAAAAATGCAGAATGAGTTAGCCTTGTACTTTTTAGACTTGAAATCGTTAAAAGACAGATCTTTTGAGAAATGGTTACTGTGAGAAGTAGCGTTAATCATTCAAAAACTGTACCTTGACACTCTTCTTTTCATCTGATCCTTCTGTCATGAGATAAGCCTTATCTCCATCTGTCCCTTCCACACTGAGAAAGCAGTTAGTTGTATGGCCAATCCCACTAGGAAGTACCTTATCCCACAGCATTGCATTAATGACCGAACTTTTCCCACTGCTCGTTCTAGAGGGATAGAAAATAAAAGCACTTTGAGCACAGTACGGCAGCATTACACATACATTTGTCTTGAACTGAATGCACCCCGATTTAATTGCATCAGACCCACATACTGCAAGCCGGTTTGGGTGATAGAGCTTCAAGCCAGTACAGCATAGCTTGCCAGAAAAGAATAGGGAGTGCAGGAAAAGTTCATCTGACTAGCAATTCCAAAAATCTTTCTTGGTATCAACACTGCCTATCCAACCAAGAAAACCAATTTTCATTTGCATAACATGTATTGGCTCAACAAGCCAAACCTGTACTGGGAAGCATGCTTTCTCTGGTATACCTCAGCCTGAGAATGGAATTTGTAAAACAATTTGGCTCAACTGCTATACCAGAAAAAGCATCTAGCATAAAAAGATGCATTAGATCAACTTAAAGCAATTGCTAAATCACATCATGCTGTCCCACATAAGGGGGCAGCCTGCCCTCTTCTTTGTGCCAGCCCTAGTATTCCTGCAGAAAAGAACTGATTGAAAATATACCTAACATTCTGGGCAGAATTATGTTCTGATCAGAAAACAATTCCACATTCCTGCTCGCAGCAAAGCTAAAGGAATTCCAGGGATGCTGGAGGAGGACATGAGGAGAACACTGCATGACAGGGGCAGGGAAGAACTACCCTCTATGGTGGCAATCAATGGTGACTCCTTAAAATGTTCGTGAAATTACCACCTCAGCAACTTAACCTGTCTTTAGAGAAACGTCTGATCTTTACCAGTCAGAACAGAACCGCTGCTTCTGATAGAGTCTTCTAGGTATAAGATGAGGTGCAAAAGGAGCATAGCTGTACTACTGCCTTCAGATACGTTTCAAAGCATTGCTGTCTGGGAATTCTCATCACACCCAGCAATGACAACTCAGAACAATCTAATGGATGATAATCTCAACTGAATGAAGATTCCTACAGTGAGACGTGTAACAATGTGCAAAAAACCCTCAAATGTATTTCCTGTGCATAATCCTTACAATGCAAATGCTGTCTTTAATAATGAAACTTTGTCTTGTCCTTATTTCAGAAGGAAGAGTTAGCTAAATTAACCAAAACCCTGCTGATTAAAAGGAACTGGTCACCAACTCAAGATTCTGCAAGAACTTGAAGTTCTCAGCAATGTCCTACTTTGCACTAACCCTCTACCCCTCACCCATAAATATTTGAGGTTTAACTATTACACAATAGTATGAAGTTACATGGACTATAACTCATTTTTGAGCTACTTCTATAAAAAGTTCAGTGCCCACTGTACAACAGTTTACAAATTTATTCAGAATGTCAGAGGAAGAGTTAAATTCTCTTCTTCCTGCTCTGAACTTCTGCCCTTTGCAAAAGCAACTTTTATCACACATCACAGCTTGTAAATGTATTCAACTTTTAACTTTGTGAAATATCAAGGCTGAGATAACCAATTTCTTTATCCCAGATCCTTTTATTGTTTTTCTTTACATAGCTGAACTATTTTTAGCAAAATGAAGGTAAGACCACTGTTGTACACATTTTTTCCAATACTATTACTGAATTTTTAGAACTAAAACATGAAGATTCATACTCCAGAAAAAATATGTAACCACATGCTGAAATTTAAGCACAGAAAAATCAATCTTCCTGAAGCAAAGTGAACTAATAGACCCAAGACTAACCAGGCACATAAAAGCATTTGAAAGCACTAGAACCATAGTTTTTTAGAAGGACTTCACTATTTTATATCTGACTTCACATTTGGTAAGGCAGATTTTCATCATCTTTCTACACCCTCCAAATTTTATAGGAACAGAATGGCACAATGTTTGGAATGCAGACATTTACTGGAAGTATTAAGACCCAATCAAAACTTCTCACTGAAAACTTAAGACTTTTCCACTAAGATGAGACGGAAATGCAAACCACAATACATACAAGCAGAGACACATAAAACCTCAGTGTTTTGGGTCTATACACCTGACAGCATCTCTTTAGAATATTTCTAACGTAGTAACACATTTCAGGTGCAACAAATACCTTTCTTTTTAACTCCCTTTTTCCCTGCCACAAAAATAAAAAAAAAAAAGCTGAGATAATCCTAAGCTGACCAAACTTAAAAAAAAAAAAAAAAATTCAGTATTAGAAAATTTTTAGAACAAAAGTTAACTTCAATCACCCATAACTTTGGAAATGCTATCTAAAAATGCAAAAGGTTTGACACTTGGTCTGCAGTAATACCACCAAGGACTGTGAACTAGAACTTTTCCTAATGAGTGATTCAGGAAAGCAGAAATTCGTAGCTTCATTCAGATTGATCTGTAAACCGTACTGTATATTGTTACTGTTATCCCTTATAATCATCACACAGATCTGTCAGACTAATGATACAACCGACAAGGCAACCAGTCAGCTGCTTATATATGGAAACATAAACAGCTCAACGTTTAGTTTTTCAGTACTTGCGATCAAACACAAACAAAAGTTCTCAACAGTAACAGTCCAGTAAAACAAAGCTATTAAACAAACAAAACCACCACACTAAAAAAAGAAAAGCCATTCTGGAAAAGATGATGACAAACTCAGACCTTCCTAAGTCAAATAATGGATCTATACAGGATACTTATTACATGTTTTTCATTGCTAAACTTCGTAAAATAAGACATACATAATTAATCTACAGTCATGAAGCAAGATGGCATCAAAGAAATATTCAGCATCAATTAGGTAAGAATGAACATGGTTTTATGTATTATATTTCAAACAATAATTCTACAAAGAAGCACTAATTCCAGTGCATTTAAATTATAAATACGGACACTAAGCCCTGCGAGAGAAAAAAAAAAAAAAAAAAAAAAAAAAGATCAAATTAAGTTCTGGTAATTCTGTTCATTACCTGCCAAAAAATGCCACTTTCATGTGTCTCCGAGAAAGCACCTCACCGATGACTGCTAACTTATTTTTATACGCCTGTATTTTTGCTAGTTCGTCTTCTGTTGCTACATGTTCAAGCTCTGGGTTCCTGTATGTGGCTACACATAGAAAAAGAATAATGTAAAAGCAATCGTGTACAGAGTACGTGCTCCAGCACACAAGATACAGATTATCAGTACTTCACATGCCAACAAAGATCTGTTTAAATTTTAATTATACAGCAGTTAAGAAAACAAAACAAACAAAACCCCACTACAGACACTGACATTAGCCCTTGTCATTGGACAGTTCCACCACAAGCACTTGTGAAATCATGACATAAATCACTCCAGATTAATCAACAGTCTAACTGCTGGATTCAATAATCCTGTGAACACAGCCTGCTGTGCTGATTTGCACCACTCTTTCCGACACCTGCTTCCTTCAGAAAGGGAAGCCGGGACCTCTCATGGAGACACCAGCTAGGCTGGACTGTCTTCTCCCTGCAGAGCTCACTGGGGTGATGAGCAACGGACTCCATGTGGCAACACACGCGCCACCGCGTCACTAAAACTTCTGAGGGTGTAACCATTGGTTCTTTGCATGACATCAGGTTGATCTACTTTCCTACTGAATAATGGGAGAACCTGTTTGTCCTTTCTTCTGTGCAAAAGAAACTGCAACAGGACTATAAACGCTGGAATGGTTAAGCTTTCACCCTCATGGAAAGGAGGCCAGGCTACCAGCCCAAGTGATGCAATCAGCTTTTCATATACATAACCATCCTAGGCATTCCTGCTAGCCTAAGTTGAAAAAAAATCAATGTCAAATGAAAAACATGACTATTTTTGAAGGCGTACGCTTACACAAACAGCATACTGATATATATTGTCACGTACACTGTGCTGCCGTAAAACATATTGAAAGCAACAGACAAGACCCTTGTGGTTAAGTTGAAAGCTAACCTTCCACAAAAGTTGCTCCCTCAGTGACATAGTCCAGCAGCTGGTCGAAGATGGCAGTGATTGTCTTTTTAGCCAGCACAAAGTGCTTCAGCGGAGAGACAGTAGCTTCTGCCATTATGCAACTACAACAAAAGTTACATAAAAGTGACCAAAACGCTCAGCACACCCACGTATGTAAAAAGTTGCACGCTTCTCACCCAGTCTGTTAAGGGGGGGGGGGTACACACGACCAAACCCAAACCAAAATTCCAAAGCACACTGAATGCCAGTAAGCTTCGTTTACGCTGGTTCTATTACCCTGACAAACTCTTCTCCCTTCCCCTCAGCACTCGCGCTCACAGCGGCTCACGAAGCTCGGGGACAGGCCGTTGTGGTGCGGTCTGTTCTCGAAATTCGCGTCCCCCCTCTCGTACAACGCGGCTCACAAACTCCCCGCCGCTTAGAGGTCAGCGCTGTCCCCTCGGCCCTGCGAGGACAGGCCCGCAGCTCCCCTCGGCCGCCCCTGGCCCCACCACCACCCGGGAAAGGCGCCGCGGCGGCCGCCCGCCGCTGAGGGGACGGCGAGGACCCGCCGGGCAGGGCTCAGGCCACAGGGGCAGCGAGCGGACCGCGGCCCTGCCCACCCCGGTCACTTACGGAGCCGCGGCTCGCTCCGCCGTTACCCGGCAACCGCCGCGCCGCTGGCGAGGCCCTTCCCGCCGCCACCTCCTCCTCCTGGCCCGCCGCCGCCGGGACGGGGGCGGACATCACTTCCGCTTCCGCCTCGCCGCGCTCTCGGGTCCGCCGGGGCGGGGAGGCGGCCGCCATTTTTACTGAGGGCCCAACGGGGCGGGGCGGCCGCCATCTTCAGCGAGGGCAGAGGAGGGGCGGGGAGAGGCGGCGGGGCTGCCCGTGAAATGGAGACGGGCCCGGGCTGATGCGGGAAATACCCCCGCGCCCCGGACAGAGGAGCTAGGTAAGTCACCCACGGACGGCTCGCAGTACCTCTGCACGCTCCTCTCTGGCTTTTTGGAGGAGGGCAGAGTGCAGCGGGAGGCCCGCCGAGGTGGAAGGCGGCTGAGCTTAAACGGTGTCTGCACACCTGAAACGATGAACTCGGCCTCCCAGCCTTTCAACATTTTCATGGGGATTTAAAACAAAGACAACGAAGCGTGACTTTGGATTCCTGCGTACTGTCAGCACCATGGTTTAATCAAAGTCAGCTAAAATGACAAATGCTAAGTACTTTCAAGAGTTAAAAAGCACTGATAATTTATACATTTGATACAAGAGCATAACAAAATGAGAACAACCACGAACAAAATCAACGACACTTGATAAGCATTATAGAGAACACATTATTTAAGAATTACTAATTTGCTGTATTTTAAGTTCTTGCAATAATTGGTGGGATTTAAATTTTGTTTTGAAGTCAACAGATTCTTTCATATAAAAAAGTTATTTTGTTCAATAACAAACATGATCTGGGAAGCTGAAATACATGACACACATCTAACCTGAAGGCTCAAAAGTCTGAAAAGCAAAGAATCAAATACAAATTACTTGCAAATACAAAACACTTCCAAAACCAATCTCATGATTTTGTATAGCTTCTAGTTAGAATGCTGTTCCTGAAGTAGATGAATCTTACAGGTATCAGTGCAATGAACAACAAAATTCGAATTTGGTACGCTTATTGAGTGTCTCAGAGAAAAAAAATACTGGCATACTTCTGATTACTACAGTTAATTTCTCTCATTCAAGACTGAGATGAATTGCTCAAGCCATAGGGTTAAAGACGACTGAAGTCTCTGGCAGTTATCAAACCACCTGCATTCACGTGCTCTCAGTTCACTCTGTGCAGCAACGTCAGAACACTGACCTTCCACTTCCACGCTTCACATAAATAAACCAAACTCTTGTCTTCCCCTCGATGGGGACAACATACTGTCCTTGGCATGTACAGTCATTCCCTTCAGCTGTCCGACTTCTAGACAGACTCCTCTCATTACCTATTGTTTTCTACTACTTAGTATTCATCTTGTTTTAGCATGCTGATCATGTGGAAGCTGATATCCTACTAATGTTCCTGCTAGGGTAAAATGAGATGAACTAGTCCTGTACATTCCCATTTACTTTCTGATATATATTAAAGAAAATACTAACATTAGTCCCTTATTTATAAAATCCAACCTAAGACAAACTTGAATATATTTCCTAATTAGACACCGTGGGGCGCATTTTAGTTAGGAATGATTTGGCTTCGTAACATTCCTATGGGGTATTCTTTTCATTCCCAGTTTAGAGATGAGAAATAACACAAAGATAGACATTAAGTTATTCAGGAGTCAACAAGCAAGTTTTCTGTATCACAGGGCTCTGTGCTTTTCCAAGAGACCACCTTTCCTGTACAGGACACAATGCTGGTCTATACAAACATACACACTTCTTAAGCCCACTTATTTATTTTGGGTTTTTTTTTAAATGTCTTTTTTCCACTTCTTGTCACTGTCCCCTGGAGTGGCTTTCTCTCCAGAGCTCAACTGTGCCATTCCACCCGTGTGTTGTCACCAAGAGCAGGGTTTTAAGAGAACTAGCATTCCCCCCCTCAGTTATATCCATATGAACAAAATTAACTTTCCATATATAAAATAATTCTTATTAGTGCTTTGTTAACTATGTTATTGCTACCATTTTAAGCCAGCCAGGATGAATGTGTTCAAAATAGGAAATTAGCAATTCTACCACAGACATTGTCGTTCTCTATACAACAGACTAATGAAATACAGTCAGGACGCCATCAGGTTGCCCTTTTCAATGACTACACAAAAGATTTAGGAGTAAATCAGCATTTCAAAATGACAAAAGCGGTCTTGCCTCCTACAAAGAAATACATGCTAACTGGTTCATAGCAGACTTCCAGAAATACTTCTCTAGAAATTAGAACTTCCATAAACTGACTATATTCAGCCAATTTTTATCCTTAGCTTTAAAATCAAATGCAAAGACCCTTACACGCCTTGAAGCTGATAACACCAAATCTCACCGATCAAGAAATGTTTTATACATTAATTATATCTATACAAAGCTTGCATTAGACAATCTTACATTACAAATTTACAATCAATGCAGAAAGAAATGTAAACTCCACCACTGATTTATGGGTAATTTCACCCTGATAACTAGCACAATCTAAATGACCTCACCTTTATTTTTATCTGTCCAAGTATCCACTCAGAAATACAGCTACAGAATGAATTGTAAAAATTCACTTCTAATGATTATAATGGCAGGACATCACTATCTAATCTGAACAGATGTGTGAAATAATTTGAAAGCGACTGAAGTTAATAAAATTTTTGTACTGTACCAGTGTTTTAAGCCAGTATACAGGAGAAGTTTAAAATTCACAGAATTAAAATAACTGTCCTCAGATTATTAGCAGTGGAAAGCTAGTTATAAATATAGAGAATTATATCAACATAATTATAATAACATAAACTAATAGAGGCTTGCTCTAAATGAGGTTGGTGACAGACATCATTTCGGTGAGAGCTAAATTAGGATTTTAGATACGAAAATCATTCTCAGGTGGATCACTTTGCAAATTCCCTTATAATTACTCCAATTGAGTACATGACCCAATCTACACACAAGTGGTTTGTGTCTACTTGGTGCGTTAAAAGATAGGAACTGAAGGTAAATAAAGGAGACAAAAATTATGTGGGGGGTGTGCAGTAAATGTGTGGGAGAGAGAGTTGTTGGATAGTCCCACAGACAGGAGCTGAAATTAAGCACTGAACAGAGAAAGTGAACGATGCGGTCAGATAGGTACCCCAAGAGAAAAACAGGGCCATTTTAAAAGCTCAAGAGTACAAGGTGGGAAATGCAGGCTGGTATGTGAATTTGGAGATGTCTATGCCTGGGAATTTTTGGAACACCCTTATCTTTGGCAGGCCGGTGCAATTTGCTAAACATCAGCACGATGACCTGCTGCCAGAGAGGGTAACATGAGCTGGATAAGCAGCTGAGATCAGTATGGCATTACTTAAGCATGGAACTAGATGTTGGCTTTCTCTTTGTCCCTTTTTAAAGTCGAGAGCGCTGCTCTTGTACATTAGATGTAGAAGTGCGGGATGACCATCAGAACTGCTATTACAACATGCAACTACTCCCACTGTCCCTCCCCCCAAAATCTGATCCATCGCACTGTAAGTGATTATTCCTACTGAAACCCCTAGGTAAGGAAATTCACAACACCAAGTTGTTATACATGCTTTGCTGATATAAAAACATTAGAATTGTATAAGTGCTGTTAAAATTGTATTTAATATCACATTTTAGTAACTGGAAATTAATTCCAATTCTAACAAACTGATTACAGGGAAAGAAAAGTAATCAAGCTGTCTCATGTATCTGAAGATGACTTAAAAGATCTTTTTCATTTCCAAACCTCATTAAACAATCGGTACATTTATGAGGTAAGTCTGCTGAATGCCTGAAATCCAAATGAGTTTTAAGGTCTTCAATCTGTCCTGTTGAATATTCACAGTATTGACACAAATAAATCCCTTCAGATAAATGAGAGCTTAAATGCTTGCAATATTCCAACATACCTGAAAAGCCCTTCCCACAGTCATCACAAACATGAGGGAATATTTTGGTGTGTTCAATCGCTACGTGCCTGTTGACATTTGTATGCAGCCTGCTCCTAAAGCCGCACACTTGGCATACAAAGAAGTTTTTGCATTTGTCAAAACTGATTTTGTTTATGAGACTGTATTGTCCACGCTCCTTGTTATTATAGCTGTCACTTAACTCTATCAGTCGACATGCATGTTCATTCACCACATGGCTATGCAGATCTTCTGGATCATTTGTTTCGTGCTCACAGAACTGACACAAATACTGCTCGTCACAGCTGTGTTCCTGGAAGTGCAGGTACAACTCGCTGCTCGAGGAGAACTGCATATCGCACTGCTCACACCAATAAAGGTGGTCATTGAAGTGAGTGTCTGCTATGTGCTGACTCAGATTCTCAAATATCACTGTTTTGTAATCGCAATATTTACAGATGTATGGATCCTCTTCATGTAGTTTTACATGTTCGATGAGCTGCACTTTGCTGGAGAAGCTTTCTTTACAAACTTTACAGACGTGAGTGTCTGTACATGTCTTATGCTTCAGGATCATGTGCTGCTTTAAATCAGAAAAGTACTTGCTGTTAAAGTCACAGAGCTCACACTTGTACAAGCCACTGCTGTTGGCTCTCAGCAAAGGCCATTTCTGTTGAGCTGTGATATTCAAAGCCTGGTTCTTCTCAAAGATTTTACAGGTTTCCAGAGGGATTTCCTCTAGGTCCTCAGCTTCTAGCTTCTCAGGTGACACAGTTTGCGTTTCTATATCGTGAACTTCTACAGCATTGACTTCTGTTGTAGAAATTTCTACAGTTTGAATGTCTAGAGGTTTCTCTTCTTCTGTAGGGCTGTCACTGAATATAGGTGAATCACATAAGTCTCTGCACATTCCATTATTAGTGCCTTTATCTGCAGGAGGAAATAGGCAATAGAAGCAAAAGGTTAAAAAAACCCTGCAAAACACCTGGGTCCATGTTTAACTTTTCAGTTAGTTGTAGCAGCTTACAAATGCAAAAAGCAGTTATTTTTCCCCAGCCAGACTACGTATTGTGTTTAACTAACAAGTAAGTAACATAAACTACAAATCGTTCGCCTCTTCCATCAAAACAAAAAAGTTACATTAGCAGCCAGCAGCCACGCTCTCCAGCTTCCCAGCACCTAAGCTGCAAATACACGTTTACCTTTACCTTTATCCTTCTTTTTAGGGTCTGTATAGTGCAACCCCACAACGTTTGAATGTGACCCACTCCACTGAGAAGTCCCAGCATGCACTGGACTCCCGTCATCATCTGTGTCTAGGCTCTGCACAGGACTGTGGAATCTGCCTGCAAAGACAAAAGAAGAATTTTCTCGTCATCATTTGTCTATACTAGCATCATCGAAATTCTTTAACCACAGCTCTTATTTACTATTTACTTATTCTAGTTGCATAAATTTATCTTTACATACTAATCACATCATAACCTACATTAAAGAAAGTAACAATAAACACTTCAGAAATTATTTCCGTACATACAGAAGATAACAAAAGAATTCAAAAGGCAGCAACTCTGCCTTTAGAATTTCAGCCAAAAATAGTAAATTAATTATACTGGAAAAAACTTAAAATCCTTAAATAAAACTTTATATTTGAAAAACACAATTTTAAAAAATATTCTTAAATAATTCCGGACATCACATTTTAAAATATAATACTTTGTAAGACTACTGGAGACTTGCTGGCTAATTTATTAGAGTGAAAAGCAAAATAAATATAGTAAAAGTCCATCTTCACATTTGGTCTGCTAAAGTTTACATCCATGGGTGGATGTTGTTTAAAAAGGCATTTTGTTTTCTGTAAGCACAGTTCAATGCAATTGCTGGTAAATTCCATCTGAACTCTTAGATTATTGACATAAGCTTTCCATTACCTAGCTAGTAGATATTTAGATAAATAAGTCTAATCGTCATTAGAAATGCTGTAAAATCGAAGGATCTTCTTGTCGTCATCATTTCTACTTTGAAAATCGTATTTCAGTTACAATGATTGAACAACCTTCCACCAGTCTAAGGCATATCAGATCACAACAATGCTCAGAAGTCACCCGCTAAACATTTTCTATTCTATTTATTTCTATGAACAGGAACATGATACACCTGGTAAAGAATTGCAGAACAAGACCCCAAAATGTACTCTTACCTCTGTTTTCAGAAAACTTTATATCTGGCTGTTTCATAGAACAGACGCTATAGCAGTGGTCAGAAAAAATTCCACTGTTGTCTATGTATTTGCTTGCACCTGAAGAATCTAAAAAAAAAAAAAAAAGCTTTTATACTAACACATTGATGTAGCTACACATGTATCTCATGTTCACCAAAATTCTCCTCACCAGCTGCATTTTTACTTCTTGTGTTGTGGAATTCTGTGCTGACCTGATAACATTCCTGTTGTGATTTACAACTTTCAGATGCTCTTCTGATGCGCGGAGTATCAGATACAGTCATTATCAAACTCTGCTCCCACTGAAGACAGTTCAGCGCTGAACACTTCTGGACACCCCCATTCCAACTTGTACAAAACTCCTCCCCTTGTGTGTTAGTAGAATCATCTTCATTTTGTAGCTTGAGCGAGTTTCCCCATTTGCAGGGAGTACAGAACAAAACCGTTCAGATGCATTGACTGAAAGTGGCTTAACAACGGAGCAGGCAGAGTACTCAATACATTCAGACCAAGACTTCTTATCCCACCTTTTATGTTACTGATTTCCATGTGTTAGCACATGTGGTCCCTCCTCATAAAGTAATCATTCTGAGAAAAAATAAACTTACTAAAGTGTACATAACTCAAGCTCTAGACTGACCTGAATATCGAGAAGGATGTAGAGTCTTCCTTTTCCTCTTTTTAGGATGTTCATTCATTTTGAATAGTCTAAATTAATTATAAAATTAAAACATTCAAGAATAAGACTTGCTTATATCTAGTTAATCTTTCATGACTTTATGAAACAATACAAACATTTTGAAAACCCGCATGTTACACACAAGAGTTTTTTTCCTACTCCCCTTTCTCGCCCCCCGGCCCATTTTGTTACAGTTAAGAACGCATTAAACGCACACAAGTACTGAAGTCTAGTTTCATATTCCTGCCCCGGAACAAAAGAAGGTTCACCATAAAGACAGACAGCTCAGGACTCCAGGCACTCAAGTACTCAGCGTAACCTCCGAGGCAGTTCTCCAGCACCCTGTTGCCTTTTGTCACACACCAGATATTCTGAAGCAGAGTCCTTCAGATAAAGTTTTAATGTTGAAAATACTAACAAGTGTCATGCTCTCTTACCAAAAATCCTAGGCTCTTCAGTATCAGCAAGCAGAGCAGCTAAGAAGCTGATGGCTGTACAGCTTCCAAATGTAGCAAATAATACATCAGCTCGAGAAGATTTTCATCTACGGAGTAACAGCATTTTGAAACACTTTAAAACTTGAGCACTAAATAAAAAAAACCAGAATCAGATATACAAGTATTACAAAGAATGAAGGTATAGAAATTGAAGCTAGAAAACATAAAAAGTTGATATTAATTTTGGTTTAGAGTATCAAAATTAATAAGGTGGATACGTTAGAGTATTTGTTTTCCTTTTGTCTCATGTTATTTGGCTTTCGCTGCACTTGGCAGCTCCTGACAGCAGAAAAATACATGGAGATGACACCAAAAATACCTGAGCTAAATACTGGTCCAAATAGTTTTGAAGAAGGAAGGGCTGCGAACATGGAATCTGATGTGGTTTACTGTAACACTAGAGCACTCATGGGCCCAGGATCTTCTAAAGCCAAGGCCACCTACCAGAGGAGAAAGCAGGGAAAAAAAGGCCCCTCAACAAGTAAATACTGTTCTCATGGGATGAAATAATTCGTCTGAATTAACTGGTTTTTTGTAAGGGGAGAATAATATGGAAAAACCAGTTTTCTTAATATTATATCATGGTCTAGAAGTATCAAGTACCCTCATCACTTTTTCCGATTGCAAGGGAAGACCCTACATTATACGACAGCAAGTTTTGTCTCAGTTAACGCGGCTCAACCTTTTCCCCACGGATCGGCCCACGGGACAGTAACCCTGTTATTCTCCAGCGGCTTTCCCCGGTACCTCTTTCCCAGCTGCCCGGCAGGGTTATGGGAAAGGCTCACAAGGGCCCTAAATATCGAGATCCCCGGCCGCCCCTCGCCGAGCCGGCCGCGGCCTGCCCGCAGGCCGCGGCAGGGAACCGCGGGCGGGAGCGCGGCAAACGCTCCGCTCCGCCCTCCCCCCCCC
>VYZW01031998.1:0-50253 GCA_013401315.1 Balaeniceps rex
TAAAGGTCTTTTCCAACCAAATGACTCTATGATTCTATGGTGGGTCCTTCCCACCTGCCACCCTGAGCTCCATCCTGGAAGACTGTTTCTCTTGTGCCTTTCCCATCTCTGGCTGCAGGTCCTCCTGCCTCTGGTGGAGTTTCTTGTTCCCTGGAGTTCCCAGTCCACTGGCAACTTCCCCAGAGTACTTGGCACTTCTCCCTGAGCCACAGCGAGCTGTAAATCCGTGAATTTTCAGGGGAAGGAGAAACACTGCAAGATCCCAGAGGTGCAGGGAACCACTCCGTCAAAACAAGCACCGCAAGGTCAACACTTTGGGAACCATTGGTTGCTTCTGTGCTCAGAGCATGTCAATGGCAGATAACTTGCATCTGCTTCCGAAAGGGAGAGATTAGGCTAATTTAGTACAAACTCAGATATCAGCAACAAAATCTAATTACAAGGATGCATCAGGCTCATCAATCACCTTTAAACAGCAACACAAAGTTTGGCCCCGTTGCATAAGAACCACAGCGTGCCTCCGCTCCGCGCCACGTTATCAGGGGAAGCCGCTTCCCCGATTAGCTGGTACTGACGGGAGCGCAGCGCTGCGCTGACAACAGCGCGTGGCTCGTCTTATATTAAAAATATAATTTGTGCTTACTAGAAATAATAAAAGGCAGTTCCAGAAATACTCGGTGGAAATGCACCAGGTTCCAAGGGGTTTTCGCAGTAAGTGGGACATCTGCGCCAGCCAGACCCCCAGCGCTTCCAGCATCTCCGGCTGAGGGAGGAGGTGATGCAAGGACATCACAGCCCTCCGTGCCCCTCTCCCCAGCGCTCCCCCCAGCAGACAAAGCACCAGGAGCTCTTCTGCCATCAGCAAATCCATCAGCTGATTTCAGCCCTTCTGAGCTCCATGTGGCAGGGGATCTTCACCTAAATGAAGCCACAGCCCTGCCCGGGCAGCTTTCAGCCTGGCAGCAACACGCCCGCAGCTTTCCTTGCGATGGCTTAACACTTCTCTAGAGCTGGCAGCAGAAATGGGAGGAGAAGTGCAGAAAGTGGCAACTGAACGGAGGCTTTCTGGACCTCAGAGCAGGGCCAGGCTCATGTGAAGCATCTTATTTATTGCCTGCCTCTGCTCTAGCTCTGCAATACCATCAGAGGTGCTTGGCATGGACAGACCACAGCTCGTCCTGAGCAGCTGTGGGCTGGAGACCAAGCCAAAGCCTCCAAGGTCCATGCTCAGCTCTCAGACTGGTTCCACCTGCGACCTTGGGCAGACACCAAATAGCCCAATGTGCCTCGGTGCACAGGATTGCTAGCTCAGGGGGACAGCATTCTGCTTTCTTGCATTTTTTTGTGTGCTCAGACATCCCCCAAGAGCCCACACCTTCCTGCAGGCTCAGCATACCCAGTGTCACCTCGTGGCTGGGGCTACCAAATTCATAGAATGCTTTGGGTGGGAAGGGACATTTAGAGGCCATCCAGCCCAACCCCCCTGCAGCGAGCAGGGACATCTTTAACTAGGTCAGGATGATTAGGGATGAAGGAAGCAAGGCACAAGGTTGCACAGCTCCAGGCAGCAGGACATTCAGCTGCTGGGGGGTCAGAGCTGCAAACACCTCCGGGTGCTGAGAAGGGAGAACAGGGACAACAGAGGGCTGGGTGGTCTGTCACCTTGCTGCCCTCAAGAAACTCAGAGCTTTGAGCCTTGGCCAGGGGTTGCCTCAGCTGTTTGCTCACACCTAGGTACAGACTGTGATCTGTCATCTCCAGAAGAAGGGTGCCAGGCTTTGGGCATGGGTCCGTATCTCTTTCTATGGGCACAAAGACCTCCTCAGGACAAGGCTTGGGCACGTGGGTTTGGATGGAAGTTGTCCTGGTCTCCCTTCTGCCTTTCCATTGCTGATGTCCCCTGCAGAGAGGTTCATGGGGAAGGAAAAGCACCTGAAGACATCTTATAGGACCGATCCCAGTGTCCCCATGGCTGCACCCAGGGAGGTGCAGAGCACCTTGCACCCCACTACACCCAGCCATTGGCTCCTGTAGGGTCTTCATCCAAAGCAGCAGACTCAGCCCTTAAGCTCTCCCATCACAGCAGCACCCATGGGGAGGAGACTCAAAAAACCATCATTTGCCAAAACTCCTGCCTGCCTCCCGACACCCAATGCTTAAGCAAGTCTAAAAGCAGCTTGCCCTGCCCTGCTGCAATGTCAGAACATTTATAAGCAGTCCCTTGCCTGCTTCTCAAGCGTTATTACACCCGTTAACTCCCTCCAGGGTAGGCAGCCCCCAGCCTAGGGCGTCGGGCACCTCCGTGGGGATGGGGCAGGTCCGGGGGCTCCAGTCAGGACCAAGCCATTTCCTATAGAAACTCAGCCCTTCAACACATGCAAATCTACTCAGGTTCGAAGTTTACATCCTCCAAAAAGAGAGATCATCACAGCCAGACAGAGGAGGGAAAAACCCCAAGTCCGTCAACATTTACATAGCAGAAATTGTTTTTTGGGGGCTTTTTGCTCCCCTGGGGCAGGAAGGTTTTGTTGTTTTGTGCAACGGCTCTGCACAAGGAACACTCCCCACGCACAAACCCATCACTTCAGAGCTCCCACCACCTTGCTCTGAGCACAGCATCTTCCAAGGGGCACACTGTCACTCTGCAAAAAGAAGGGAAGCAGACGGGAAAACATTTTAGAAGATAAAATAAAGCTTAGCCAGTCAGGGACCCTCTTGATACTGAGTCAAGATGCATTTTGGATGAGGAGTTGTTTTATAGATGGGCTGATGTCTGCTCAAGACCAGAGTCCTGTAGCGTGAGGGAGATGACGAGGACGGAGCAGCTGGGTAATGGGTTTGTAGTGTCTATCACCACCACTCCCGCAACGTCCAACGAAGCAGATGATTGCATCTGCAGCATCAATCATTTAGTGTCATTAGGCAAGAAGCTCTGTCGCAAGATGAGCATCTCCTGCTTGGAAAATAAGTGTCTCGGCTTTGCCTTGGTGCTGATGCATCAGCGGGGGACCCATTACCCCGTGACAACGGTCTCGAGCTGGCATCATTCCTGCCCGGGGAAAACCAGAAACACAAGAACGCTCTTTGCTACCCAGATGTGCTCATGCGGTGGGTATTTAATCTTTGAATTTGAGACGTACAGGGTGCCACACGGCCCAACAGCTCGTCACCAAACCTCTCCTGTGCTCTGAGCTCGCTCGCTAGGCTGCTGCAGCCAGCCGGTGTCTGGGCAAAGTGGGTCTCAGGGGGACAAATCTAAGCCTAAAATGGATGTGAGGGGATGGACAACAGCAGGACAGCCCCGATCACACCCGACATTCACCAGGCTTTTGTCTGGGCAGGATTATGAAAAGTGGTGCACATTCCTTTATTCACCAGCACTGGGTTGAGTCTCCAGAAAGAAACTTTTCTAGTTACATCAGCTGCCGAACGAGGCTATAATTATTCACAGCCCTGAGATAATACATACCCCGAGCAGGCAGTCGCCATCCATAAAGGCATGGTCAAAGGCATGAGCTATTATCCGAACGTTTGCTCTCCTTGGGAAGCTCATTTCCATACAGAACTGCACCTTGTGCAATATATCTCCAGGAGCGATCGCTTAATGCCTCGGCTCCAGGGAACGGGACCAAAAAAAAAAAAAAGAGTGAAAACTATTGATCCGGTTTTAAGTAGAGCTGTATCTATTAATCTGTGAACACTAATCACTGGGGGGTTGACAGGAACATGAGGTTTCCAGTGCCGCATTAACACTCTCCATCCTCTTGGGCAAAGCCTGAGGAAGACGGAGCTGCTTTCGCGGCTTGGCCTAACGGCATGCACGGCGCGGTCTCGGAGGCATCGACAGGCAGGAAAGCCTTGCAAGAGGTACTTCTCCCTGCACACACACCAATGCACGGCATTCCTGGTGTCTGACAACTTCTTTGACCAGAAGGATAACATGAAGAGTTGATCCTGGGAAGCCCCAAGGACAATTTCATCTCAGTGTTATCCCCGTGAGCCTAGACCCCACGTGGCATTAAGAAGGCGAGAGCACATTGGCTTCTTGTCTCCTCAGGGGGATTGAGCACTTCATCATTTTCATCTTTTGGCGAGCCAAAAATGATGTAATGAAGCTCAAGACCAACCAAGCTGGAGAGTTTTGTGGGGATAAAAAAACAGCAGCAAAGAAACTCCTTGCTCATTGAATTTCTCAACTTTTTTTAGCTAGGGTGGGCTGTAAACCTCTTTGCAAGCAGCAAGGGGTACAAATGAGGACACAGACTTAAATCTGAGCCCAGGTGAGCTGGGAGGAGGAGGAGGACCCGTCCTCCTGCTGCTGCCAGAAAGGAAGGAGGGAGCAGAGTCTACTGGAGGGTGTCCTTAACTGCTCTGAGACTCGGCTGGGGGTTTCCAAGCCAGCACTGCTGCCCCCAGTCACAGTGGTGCCTGCATTGCTCGATCACAGAAGCACAGCCAAAGATTAAATGCTTATTTTTACCCATTTTCCCCAGCTTTCTAGGGGACAACTGCCTGAGCAGGGCAGTCACGGGTGGGGGGAGACAATTCTCTAAGTGAAAAGAAAATCACAACCAGCTGAAACAGAAATAGAAGAGTAACACCAGCTATCGAGTGACCCTCCGAGAAAAACTCCTAGATGTTTTTCCCTGCTACTCTTACCCCTGGCAGATACCCACCTTGCAGAGCTGTGACTTGTCACCACTCTTCCACCTCTGCTGCCAGCCTGGGTCACGTCCTTCCTCGCTCTCCTCCTCAACCTCAGGTTCCCAGTCTTCCCTCCCGAGAGCCTCGTAAGCATAAAAACATCTTGGCCAGCTTCTTGTTTTATGCATGAGTGATGTCTTTGGGAGAGAGAAGACATTTCAGTACGTTGTGTAAGCCAAGGTCACTCTCAGTGACACTTTCCAGCTCACCCCAGCGCTGTGGTCCTCTGCCCCTCCAGCGGCCAAGAAAAAGCTTGCACTGGAATCATAGAATGCTTTGGGTTGGAAGGGACCTTTAGAGGTCATCTCGTCCAACCCCCACTAGGCTGAAGCAAGCTGCCTGGATGTCTGGTTTGGACGCTATTTAATTGATATTACGGAATGATTGACATACAGATGGCTAGTGCAGTGACAGATTTTGTTGATTTAGCCAGGCAGGCAAAAAAAAAAGTTAATTTTCTTGAGTTTTTCTTTTAATCTTTTAAAAAGTGAGACATTTTTATATTTATTTGCCAATTAAAAAAAAATCAGTTTGTAGGGACTTTGGAATGTCTTCCTTCTGGTGCCCCAGTGCCCTGTGCAGGAGCAGCAATACACAAAGCAATCTCAAGAGCAAACAAAAGCCTAAATAGGACTATGGGAAGAGCCCTGCCTGTTATCTTTCACAGATAAGTGGCAAGAGGAAGCCAAGACCATTCCTGATGTCCGTACCAAGCTAACAAAGGTATTCAAGCAATTGGCTGCTCAAGTGATGCTTTGCAGGGCAATTGTCACCCCCAGGGGAAGTGCAAAAAGATGCGATGGGACAAGACCAGCCTGGCTCTGAACTGGTGCACAGATGCTTGCTTACTGGGAAGATCCATGGGGAAAAGTCTCTTCCCAACAGACGGACTTCAGCTGAGGCCATCTGGAATCACAAGCATGACAAATAAGTAGATAAGTAGTCTATTGACATTCAGGATGGAGAGAAGACTGGGAGAAATCTGTGGGATTCCCAGTAAACAATGCCTCCTACAATTCAGTCAGGTGCATTGCAAATCAATTCAGCTGCAGGACAGAAGTCTCGAACAGCTCTGGGCAGCAGAGATGTGTGTTTGGCCCCAGTAGATCCAGGACTGAGGGAATCAGTGCCTCGCCAACACCAGGCAAGATGGCCTGGAGATGCTCCTGTGACAAAAAACCAACTGTCCTCTGCAAATCTAAGTGCTCCAGCCCTGAAGTGAATCAATATTTGAAGTATGATTATATTAAGAAATCCAAGGGAATTAAATCTCCAAAGCCTCATCGCTCCATCCAGGGATGAGCTGTGTAGTCAGGAGCACAGAGCGGTGACTGACCAAACATGCCATGTAAGCTACAGTCAGCCACCAGCTAATGTTGATTGTAGGTTGATATCAGCTGTGGGAACATCTAAACAATCTGCATCGAATAAGCTGCTCAAGGTTGGCCCTAAAATGGCAAGTCATCAAGACCAAGTTCAGCAGCATGAAAGTCTTTAGGGGCTAAGGCAATACGTAGCTCTTGGCACAGTCGAGTAAGCAACGCCGTAGCTGCGATGTGGAGGCACCACAGACCTGTGGCCAGAGACCTCCAAGTGAGCAAGCGTCCCTTTCCCTTGCTCCCCTCCCCGTCAACGCCAGTACCAATTGCACAGCTTTGGTACGTGCTCCCCAGAGAGACGGGAAGGGAGGAATCGCAGTGCATTGATTTGTCCCTGCCTGCTTGGCTTTGCCATCGCACCCAGTCACCAGCTTGGTCGATGAAGCGATAAGCCGTTGATGAGCGTGTAATAGAGGAACTCAGCGTGATGTCGGCAGCCCTGATGTGCCACCTCCCCACCATGTGCTGCTGGCTTTGTTCAGCAGGTCCATGACAAAACTCCCTTCTGCTCTCCTCCCCCAGCAACTCAGGATCCTGATAACTTTCTGAACTATCAGAAAAGAGGAAAAAAATGCCTACTTGTGCACATCTCAAGGTGTGCACAGGTTTTGATTATACAGTCTGTGGCTGCAGGATAGGCATTCCCGATTCTTTTAATTTCCAGGGCTCAGGAACTTCCCAAGCAAGGAAGAGATTGAGATGTTCAGTCACTATAATGCTGCCCTCAAGCATATCGACTGCTCCCCTCTATTTGATGCCACCTGCAAACTTTGAGCAAGTATCCCATCCCCTCCGGGTCATTAAAGGTATTAAACAAGACAGGTCCCAGGACAGACCTTTGAAGTACTCCACTTGCTGCTGGTCTCCAGGTAGAGTCCAGTTTCTCAAGCTCACGTCCAGGAGTCCCTCCCCACACGGGCAGAGGCTCTGTCTCCTGAAGAGACACTAAGACACCAAGAACTCGACTCCCCCCATGAGTGGAAGTGACTCTGCCTTTCCCCCCACCATGGTTAGTACAGAAGGGCTCAGAGGTGCCCCGACCTTAGGTATGTTGGCCAGACAACGCTATACGTTTTTACTTCTTGACCGTGTGAGCCAGATGCAGCAAAGAGCGCTCAAGCCCTTAGCTCTACGGGCAGAATAACTTCTCCATATTTACAAGGTCATTCAAGTGGAATTCGGGTACCTTCCTCAAGGTTCTAGTGCATTTCCAGGCTTGAAAGAGACGTACATCTCCTTTTCCGAGATGAGATGTACATTCGCCATGCATTTTTCATAAAATCTTATCTACATTCATTAATTGGTTGATATGTCCTAGCTGCTGAAGAGAGCTCAAGGGATTTAGCAAGGTCTTTGGTCCCTCCCCTAGCTCAGCAATGGCTGGGAGAGGGGAGCAGTGGACAGCATCAAATGCTTTGTCTGTTGTTACCTGTTCCTAAAAAAATATCCTTCCTGCGAGATAGGAGCCTAGATGGTCTGTAAGGGGCCAACCCTTACCTCTTATGAGAGAGGAGGCCCCTGCTGTAGTGGGGTTGATAAATATGATAAGCCATGTCCTGTTTATTCTGCAACAAACAGAGGACTTCAGCTGTCCAGAAATCAAAGCATTTTAGCATGTGGCTGAAAACCAACAGCATTTATAATATCCCAAAATAGATTTCCTTGGGTAGTGGCTGCAAGCTGCTACTTCCACCCAGCAAATCACGCTAATGGATAAGCATCTACCCAAGATGCTGTGATGTAGCTGGAAAATTAATGAGACAGTAGGAAGGGTGGCTGGTTGCATTTTTTTTTTCCTGCCTTACTCTGGACAAAAACCTCATTTCAGTCAACGAAACACTTTTGTCTTTACGAAAGATGTGAAGCACTTTTGAGAAAGAACAGACTCCATGCATAAGCCTACCTCATTTTTTTCCAGGTTTTTCTTCTTGTTTTATGCTCCCAGCAGAGGACTCGTGTACGCAGAAACAGCCACATGCGACTGAAGGTTTGCAGCCACCCACTCGCTCCCGGTCATCATGGAACAGCAAAAGCAGGGCTGGTCCCTTCAGGCCCACCAAGAGCCAAGGAGGAGCACACAGCCATCAGGGCAGGGGCCAGCCAGGACCTAGCCCCACGTTACCCGAGCAAGGCGAGCAGGGCAGACACAGAGATGGTGGCCAGGTCCAACCAAGAGTCCAAATCATCAGGCAACACTGTGGTGATGAGGCAGGTCCAAGGTCAAGCTGGGAAGTCAGTCCATGGGTCAGGAGCATCAGGCAGGTCCATAGTGATGAGGCAGAGACAAGGTCGATCCAGGAGGTCAGCCTGCAGATTGAGGTCCAGGTCAAGGGGCTCCATAGCCAGGCGCAAGCTAGGGCTGAGCTGGAGACCAGCACTCCTCCAGCACAGCCCAGGGAGGGAACAAAAGCCTGGGGCCAAGCTTAAATAGCTCTGCTGGACCCATGGGAGTGGGTGGAGGCCCCAGGTGAGGCTGCTCAGGGCCATTAAGGCTTGCTGGTGTCCTCAGGGCTGTCGTGTTTGACAGCAGTGTTTTCAGTGTGGCTTCGCTGGCTGTTTCAGTTAGCAAGGCACGAACCAACCAGCCAAGGTGAATAACCGGAATGGTCTCCCAACACCTCCTTGTTTGTGTGTGTGCGTCAGAAAAACCCAAACCCTCTGACTTGGCAAGTCCTTGATATAGCGGAAGCACGAAAAAAAAATCTAAACCAGTTAAGCAATCAGGAAGCCACGAGGCTGTGAACGAGCCCCAGCTTGAGCCTCCTGACACCTGGGGAGGGAGCTGCCTGCCTGGGGACGCATCACCTTCGGGGGTCCTCCTGCGGCTCGTGTCACGGGGCTGCCGCTTGGCCGCAGGCTCCTCACTCGTGAGAAAATAATGATTATTCACCTAATCATTGCTTTATGGCCCAGGGAGCAAGGAGATCCCAACCAGGTGGGGTGAGAGGAGTGGGGTGTGCCTTCGCCCATGACCAGACAGATGACAGGATCTGGACCTCTTACACCGAATATGTTTTCTATCGTGAGTGACACCAAAAAAACCCAAAAACCCAAACCAAACACCAACTCTCCCTTTCCTCTCCTGTGCTGGCTGTTGCCTAGAAGGTAGACATCCGACCCCCGAATCCCAGCGTCCCCCCTTTGCCTCCTTTTGAGTTTTCCTCCTGGGAAACCCCTGCCAGGGAGCATCTTCTGGTGTGGACAGGGTCAGCCATGCAGCGCTACCCACGTGGGCAGCGTCCCACGGCACCCAGAGCTGGGCACGTGCCCCAGTTCATCCCAGCAAACATCTCCAGCGGAGCCCAAGCGAGTCCGGTTTCTGCTCGCGGCATTTCCCTCTGTGGCTGGCACAGAAATACCTGCGGGGCAGGGGCAGGGGCTGGAATAAGAGGTTTCTGGCAGGGGCTGGGGATAGCTGAGTTATTCATGAGCAAAGCCCAGAGCCTCAGTCCTGCTGGCTTGAATGGGAACTTTGCCCACGGCACGACTGGGGGGGTTGTTTGCAGGCTGGGAGGCAGGGACGGATTGCTACACGATGTGGGAGCATATCGACGCTTCATTACTAACCAACGTTTATTAATAAAAGGCAGAGTTTACGGGCTGCTTCTGCGAATGTTATTCATTCACGCACGCTCAGAGATCCTCCTCGGAGATGGCGGAGGCATTCACACGCTCATCGCTGGGAGGCGTGGGGGAGGATTCACGTTCTCCCCGTCCTTTGGCCGTTGCTGCGGCACTTGGACCGGTCTCTGGACTGAGATGGAGCAGAGAGCGAGGGATGCCCATGTGATGCCCACCCTCCCATCCTCTCCGGCCACCACCGAGCAGGGGATGCTCCTCCTCCTCCTCCTCCTCCGCAGCGCGGGGACGTGTGGTGCCTGTCCTCGGCCACCGCTGGGGAGACGTTTGTCTCATGCTTTTGCAAGCGTGAAATCCACGGTGGCAGCTTGACATGCAGCAGCAGGAGCGAACAACCTCCCTCCCTCCCTCCCTGTGTGTGTCCTCTCTTCCAGGAGGCCTGAAGAACCATCGTGGCTGTGCCTCTGGTCCTTCTGCTCACGCCTGCGAGCGTAGGTGGCTTCTACCGGCCCAAACCCAAATATTAGCCTCCAGCACCCCTGCACCTCTCATGGCCCTTGCCATGGGATGTCTAAGGGCTGACCTGGGTCCAACCCAAGGACATCTGGCCATCCGTGGCTGGAGCTCTTTCAAAACACAATTGGTGCTTGATTTTCCAAGATGTTGTTTGCCTCAAAGAGTCCCGAGGTCTTGCTGTTATTTGGCAATAATCGCTCGTTCTGTCCAGAAATGGATTTTTCCAAGAAGCGCCACTGAAATTCACACGTCTCTGGCACAGGGCACAACAGCAATATCGTGGCCAGAGGTGACACCGCACAGGAGCTGGTCACGCTGTAGGTGCGATGAGTGGCAGGAGAGGTCCTAGCCCAGCTTCCCGAGGGCCTGTGGAGCAGGGTGGCAATCCCACCGATGGCAAACAGGCAGGGGGAATACCTGGAGAGGACAGGTCGCTGCTGTGGGGGATCCAGGGCCATGGGACAGCAACGCGGCAGTCCGAATCGTGACACCACCCAGGGCATTGCCCACCTCAGCCGCTGCTCGGACCAGACTTGCAGTGAAAAGCACAAGTTCAGCCAGGACCAGCAAGCAAAAGACTCAGGATGGTTTTATTCTGACTGTGCACGATGCCCGTGGGATCAGCTCCCATCCCTGCTGGGTGGGGGGAGTGGAGGAGCATGCAGGTGCTATTTATATCTTCAGGAGCGGCTGGATTAAACCGACAGAAGAAATGTGCTGTGAAAGCCTCTCTCTCCTTCATACACTATTTAGGAAGCTAGGATTGCAAAGCATCAGCCATTTCGCTTTCCCCCCCGGCTGCTGGTGGCTTTATTCCTGGGAGAAAATGCACGGGGAGCGGGAAGTCCATGGTGAGCGTGCCCAAACCGACCTGAGCCAGCACAGCCCCTATTTGTCGGGGGTGCCAGGACCCTTTGAAGCTCCCATGGAGCCCCCATGGTAGAAGCTGGAAGGGTTTGTGTCTTAGCGAGTGCACTGGTTTCTCGGGGGTCCAGATGTTGTCCTGAGCCTGGGCACAGCAGCATCTGGGTGATGCACAGAGGCTTTTATAAAGAGTCCTCTCACAAGCTTTTTTTTTGTTCACCAGAAAGCAGGGTCTCTACATTTTCTGAAAATCAAGCGCCTTTAAGTATCCCTATTTGCATCCCTGAAAATGCAGCTCTGGAAATCCCCAGCCCATCTGAAAATCACAGCCCTGTACTTCGCCCCGCTCAGGTCTTCGGCCCGGACCCTGCTCGCGTCTCCACCAGCACCAGCCCTGTATTTCCCCCGCGAAGGCTGGCTTGAGGGTGGGGTGAGAGGCTTTGTCCGAGCGCGGTGTCTTATGCATCCTACTGTGTTGCTGCAAGGTGGGAAACTGCTCGTTTGTGTTTGCCTCATTAGTCGGGTGATGAGCTGCTCTGCTCTTTTCCTTCTCATGTTTTCCTCTGCCGCTCCTTAGCTAAAGTAGGAAGCTGTCTCCTTCGATTAGACGTACCCTCTTCATTCGGGGCTGAGATCACGATTTAAGCAATCATCTGCTCAAAGCCATCTATGCCTCATTTTCCTCTCGCCCACGGGTTGTGGTCAGTGTCTAAAAGGCCAGAAAGGAGAGGACCTTCCCCCACCCTGTGCTCTGCGCTGCAACGGCTCGGCAGGGCATCAATTAGCGTGAATCCTCAAGTTCAAAACCATAACATCAACACAGCTTCCTAAGTGCTGCCTTTTCCGGAGGTTTTGGTTTCAAAGGCATTCCTCTGTGGTCAGAAGAAATACTGAAATACTATAAAAACACGAGACGCTTCTGGTTTGGGAACGCTTGCGTCTTGTTTGATAGCGTTTCTCTGTGCCTCCCTCGTTGCGAGGTCTCCAGGGAGTTGGAAACATGAAAAGAGAGCAGCCGGTGTCCCTGGCAGACGTGGCCCCAACGACGGTGGTGTTTTTTCAGCATTTTTTTTTGTTTTTAACGCTGCTCCTCCTCGGCTTTGCTAGCGTTGCGTGGGGCTTCTAGCTCTGTCTGTATCGTTTTGTGCTGCAGTGCTGTGCTGAGCATTGCCTGGGATTTCCTTGCTCGCTCGCGTGCCGTAAGAGTTAAATCCAGCCTGCAATACCGAGCTGAAGGAGTCGCGGGGCAGCACACGAGCCTTACCTCCGGTAGCCACATGCTAAGCAGCAGGTCCCTTGCTCCCAGACATCTCTCACACCAGCCCACTGTGCCCATCTCAGAAGTGCTGTCGCTGGGCCAGGTGCCCCGTTGGTGCTGTAGCACCCTGGGGTGCCAACCAGGGGCAGATCAGGTGGCGTTTAATGTCCCAGCCCAAGAAAAGCTGCCGTGCTTGTGCTTGAGGGGATGCTGACTTGAAATTATCCTGCAGCATTCCCCCATCCCCACTTGCCCTTCTCTTTGTGGATATTGGTCTAATGGAGAGGAGAGGAGAGGAGAGGNGGGAAGGGAAGGGAAGGGAAGGGAAGGGAAGGGAGAAGAGAGAAGAAGAGAGAAGAAGAGAGGAGAGGAGAGGAGAAGAGAAGATGTTTCTGGCCCATGACCTCAGCCTGCTGCCCGCAAGAAGCTCTGGGTGTGATGGGGCAGGCAGGAGAAGGCACCGTGCTGGGTGTGGGCTCCTGATGCCGCTTGCTCGATGCTTTCCTTGGTTGCACGGCTTCGTTCACCCCAGCCCATACCCCAACAGCCTTTTCCATAGGGGGAACAGCCTGATCTCTCTCCTCAGCCAGGGCCATTTGCTACCTGTGTTCCTACCCACCCTCTCATAAATAAGACTCTCGCATCATCTCGTATCTCCCCCGAGGCTGGTCCTGTCTGTTGGAGCCCTGATATTCCCCAGTGTCTTGTGCAGGTCCTTCCGCCGTCCTCAGCGTTACAGACCTGGGCAGCTTCCGACACACGCTGAAGAGATCAGTAATATTTGCAGTGAATGATTTCCCACGTGCGGTTTGCGAAGATTAATGACGCTGATGTTTGCCTGCTCTGCACGAGCGTTGCTGAAGGGCACCTATGGACTGAGTTGATGAAGATAGTTTAATGGGAGGAATTATATCTCTCCTGATGAAGTTTCCAGCTGGGCTGAAGGTCCCCCTTGCTGGCAGCACATTGTGCCCTTCCCATGGCTTTGCCCAAGACCTCTTGGTGGTGGGAGCCTCGGATGCTTCAGCCCAAATGCTTGCTGTGAGCCGGCTCCGCCGCCCTGGGTGGTGTCACGGTTCGGACTGCTCCATTGCTGCCCCATGGCCCTGCATCCCCCCAGCAGTGACCCGTCCTCTCCAGGTATCCCCCTGCCTGTTTGCCATGGGTGGGATTGCATCTGCTGAGATCGTCCACATCGGTCCTCCTGAAGCTCAAGTTTATCTCCACCCTGATCATTTTTTCTCTGTCTGGGTCCCTCCTGCAGAAAAAAACACCTCTCTTCTCCTACAAACCCCCTCTGTGCCTTTTTCCCGTCTGCCCAAAGATTTCTCTGTGGGGCTCCTCTTTTGTTCCTGCTTCCACCATCTGCTCTGTCCCTTTGCCATTGCATCTTCCGCCAGAAAGCTGAAAGCAGACCCGGGGCTTTTGGCTCCCGGCTCCCTCCCTGGCACACTCTGGGTTTCTCTTCGCGCAGCCTTTGTTCAGGACTCGAGGTCGGAGATTTTCCATTTCAACATTTTCCAAAGAGGTTCAGAGTTTGTTTCGCAAAAAGTTTTGATAACTCCTCTTTTATCTTACCCCCGCATCAAATTCAAAATATCATCATTTCCCAGGAGACTGAAATTCCGTCTTTCTACCCATCTTTGAGTCCAGTGGTTTCAGGGCTAGTACAGAGCTTGGTGGGTTTATTTTGGGAAAGGCTTGACTGCCGGTCTCAGTTTTCCTGCCAAGCAGGCAGTTCTCTATCGCTTTTGTCTCTGTTTTGGTTTCTCTGGATGGTGGCGAGCTGTCAACTTGGGAGGTTGCCACCGAGGCGGGAGCAAAGTAACCCATAAAGTAATTATGGGTTCTTCTGCCATTAACATCTGTGTGCAGATGGAGCCCGAAGCCGAAGGAACGACTCCAGGCTTGTGCCCAAGTGATTGAAAACACGAGTCAGAGGTACAAACGAGAATAAATCCTGCTATTCTTAACAAATCAACGAAGTTACAATGAAGTCTAGTATCACTTTAAATGTGACAGGTCTAAATACTGCTCAGCGTGAGCTCGCTAGGACTTTTTGCAAGTCATTCATCCCTGGAAACTAGCATCGTCCCTTGCTCTCCCTTCCGGACCAGCGAACACCGGGTTTACTTCAGATCCCATCACCCCATGGGAAACATTGAAACAAAACATCCTGGTCACCACATTTCAAGAGAAATTTTCATCCGTCTTAAAAAAAAAAAAAAAGATTCAAGAGAATATACGCATGTATCCTGGCTTTTTGTGAAGTTTGATACTAGCACCTGAGAGTGTTCCTTTAACGCATTTCAGGAAGATTTTGGGCTCTGTTAACTCACCACCATCCCACTCACCGGAACGAGAAACTTCTGCCAAGAAAAAAGAAGGAAGCATAAATAGAACCAGAAGCTGAACGACGCTGCATTCACTTGAAGTGATTATCGTCTTCAACTGACCCGCGAAGTAAATATTGATTGAGGTGAAGCCACAGCCAATATTTGCTTGTAAGGAAAAGAAATTTGTTTTCAGCAAACAAGAAGTGGATATACGTGTGGTTTGTGACCTGCTTCCCTACCAGCACATCCTGTCCTGGCTTGAGATCTGGCACGAGGGCCAGCAGGCAGATGTGGAAGAGCCTTTCCAGATCACCAAATCCACCTCTGCTGATGCAGCCTTGAATTCTGCAGGGCTTTTCCCCACCATCTGCTTAATCTATCTGTGCATCCCTCTTCTGGACAGTTGCACCACGGCTGGCTGTTCGGAGGCGAGTCCATAAACCACCTCTTGAATCTGAGGTGGCCAGCAGAGGCGATTTCGTGGGTCTCTTCACACCTCCGGTGCTTCAGGTGGCCATGGCTGCTTCAGTAAATCAAGGGCCACCACCAGCTCGTGTCAGGGTGCACAGAGCCCTGGGGTGAGCAGATCGTAGAATCATAGAATCATAGAATCATAGACTCACAGAATGCTTTGGGTTGGAAGGGACCTTTAGAGCCCATCCAGCCCAACCCCCTGCAGTGAGCAGGGACATCTTTAACCAGACCAGGTTGCTCACAGCCCCGTCCAACACCCTGTTGTGCTCAATACCGAAATGTCGCTGGCAATAAAAGCATTCCTGTAAATACTCTCTATTAACAGGGGAGACGTTTAATGTCTCTCACACACTGTGCTTCTCTGGGCCAGTCGTTAAAATGTTGAAGGGACGATGCTCTTTGGATTGATGGGATCCCATTTTTTTTTTTTTTTTTAACCTGCTTTCAAGGGGGATTGTTTGATTTCATAGGATTTGATGGATTCCTGAAACAAGTGATGGAAGAGGGTCTGAGTTCCCCTCTGCACGTACCAGCTGCCTCCTTCCTCCCTCACCGGGCTCTGCCTTTTAAATCTGATTTTACAGGCAGGCTGGTCTGCTGAGATTTACAAGAGCCTGCCTTTCTCCTGGCTGCTCAGCGAAGAAAATGCTCGCGCAATAAATTTTTCACACACACGCACCCCGCCACCACCACCGGCACCTTTCAAGTTCTAATGACCACCGCTAAGGCTGCACGGAGACGCTTTGATGGACAAACCCAAAAGCTTTGCTGCTTTTGACTCCTCTTTCTTCTCCTGAGAACCTGGGAGCAAGCCCATGGGCCACAGCCGGGGGGGGACAGTGACCATAAGAGGGGAGCATAAAGCCCCAGCCAGAGGTTAGAGGAGAACAGTGCTGGGAGAAGGAGATGTGTGTCTCCAAGCGGTGCAGACCTTAGCAGGTCCCCGTTCCTCTGCTCTGCAGAGGAGGGAGGCTATTTTTCTCAGGGTACTACAAACAGACCCCTCGTAGAAAGGGGATTTTGCTCCTGCAAATCCTACAGTGGGTGATTATTTATGAAGCTACGTGTGATGGATTGGTACCGTCATGGTGGGGGTGAGGAGGGTGTCCCTGGAGGACAGCCGCCCCCGGTGCGTGGGAACCTCACTGCGATGCTCGTTGCGGGGTCACCTTCCCTCCCTTGGAAGGAGGCATCGGAAGAAGCCTGCTGTCCAGAGAGGGACTGGGGCGTTCAAGCAGACACCCAGCCCCAAAAGGGCATTTCATTTTAAACGCGTTGGCCCCAGACAAAATTACTCTTGACTTCCCAACTTGTCTGTGGTTTTCTCAGCTTAAAGCAATTTCCCCTTATAACCTTGCAGGTCGGCCAGAAACCCACCAAAAATACTTTTGTATGTTTTGGAAAAGCTCTTGTCACCAGTGGAAAAGTACCAGATATTGCTGAGAGCCCTTCTGCGCTGCAGCCCCACATCTGCTTTTTATGTGCACTAAACCCTGCGCCCGAGATTGTGCCTGGCTTTTATAGGAGCCATCGTCAGCGCGTGAGAAATGCGCAGTAAATTTCAGCTATAAATCTTTCTCTGGGATGCTTGGAGAGTCCCCGCGCTGCTGCCAGCCGTGGCTTTGGGCAAGGGGTTTTGTGCTGTTGCGTTTTGCCCCCTCGCTGCCTGCTCTGACGGTCCGGACGCAGACCCCAGCTTCTCTGCCTCTGATTTTTTGCTTCTGCTCCAACAGCTGCCGGGGATTAAAGCTGGGGAGGGAGCTGGCAGGTCCCAGACCACTTTTTCCCACCCGTCCTCAGCCTGGCTCCTCTTCCTCTCGGTCCTGCCCCTTACAGCTGGTCCCTGCCCATGAGAGCATCAGGCTCTGCTTGTCCAAGGGAGATTTCTCCTCCTGCCTCTGCTCGACTTCACGTTCCTCCTGCTCTGCTCTGCGTGTCCCGCAGTTCTGCCGGCATTAAGGTACCTGGGAAGCTCAGGAGATTCACCGGAGGAGCAAAGGAGGCACCAAGTCCTTCGGGGAAAGGCAGACGATGCGCTCGGCAGCTGGCAGAAGGACGGGAGTGTTTGCCAGCTCCCAGGCAGCGCGGCTGGAGAAGCTCATCAGCAAGGCTGGGCCAGGAGCTCGTCCAGCACCAAACCTGCTCCCCCACGAAGCTCCCGGCAGCGCCCAGCTCTTAGAATCATAGAATCATGGAATCATAGAATGCTTTGGGTGGGAAGGGACATTTAGAAGCCATCCAGCCCAACCCCCTGCAGTGAGCAGGGACATCTTTAACCAGATCAGGTTGCTCAGAGCCCCGTCCAACCTGACCTGGAATGTTTCCAGGGATGGGGCCTCCACCACCTCTCTGGGCAACCCCTTCCAGTGCTTCACCACCCTCAGTGGAAAACATTTCTTCCTTCTATCCAGCCTAAATCTGCCCTCCTTTAGTTTAAACCCATCACCCCTTGTCCTGTCACCACAGGCCTTGCTAAAAAGCCTGTCCCCATCTTGCCTACAGGCCCCTTTCAGCACTGCAAGGCCGCACTAAGGTCTCCCCTCTTCTCTGCACCGAAGCGGCTTGCAGGGTGACGTTTGGCACGTCAGGTTATGCTGTTGTAAAACGGGAGCAAAGTGCGAGGCGAAATCAGGAGTGCCTGGAAAGTGTTTGAAGTCCCCTTGGTGGAAAGCATTAAAGACAAGCGATCAGCACCACCCGCACGCCGGCGTTTCCAACGCGTCGCTCCGGTGCCGAGGCACGAGACGCTGTAAATGGCAATGAAGACGTCCAAGGCAAGAGAGGGATACAGGCAGAACTTGCCGGAGGAAAAGATGATAGGAGGTGTGCTGGTCAGCTCAAAAAACCCCAGATCGTTTCCTTTTGATAAGACGAACTATTTTGTTTCAATAAGGTAAAGACGCTTCGCTCCGGGAAGGGTGACGCTTGATAAAGATTGCAAACCAGCTGTGCTATACATGACCACATCTGTATGTCAATGTTGTGTTAAGCTGTACGTATGTTAATGCCTAGCCAATAAATATTAAACTTCAAACATAAAACTTCGAGTAAATTAAATGAAGCAATAAGGTCAAACCACAATTACTTGATTTGACGTGTTGGAAGCCAACAAATTTGGCACCAGCGACCCAGCACGGGGGTGTCAGAAGACCCGCTTTGATTTTCATCCTTCTCAGTGGATTTCTGCAAGATGTTTCAATTTTTCGTGCCTTCCTGCCTCGCCAGTGGAAAAACCCTTCTGCTGAAAACCTCTTGGCAGGTTTTTCTGAGGACCGAGTAGCTGCTCAATAAACGCTTTCTCATCTACTGAGCGAGTTTTATTTAATTACACAGCAGCTACAGTGCGTGGCTGCTCCTGCATTTTAAACAGCAAGCGGGTCCCACTGCACCTCCTCATCGTCATTTTTTTTTTTTCCTGTGGATAATATATAATTGCTGCGACATTACATAGCATTAGCCAGTAAAATAATGAGACTTAACTAGGAGCCAGGATCTTCGTCAGTCCTCGGCAACGTGTCCATTACCCATGCGGGCTGCGGCCAAGCCTGCTTTGCTCTGCAGCTCTTTTGACTGCAGGGGTTGGAAGGGGACTCCCGAGGACCTGGCACAAGTCACGTCCTCAAGGAAAACTTTGGGATGCGGCTCCAGGGCTGAGCACCGGCAGTGCCTCCACCTTGCACCAGTGCATCGCGCGCTGGTGGTGCTGGTTCTGCGGGGAAATGGTGAGAGCGGAGAGCAGCAGGAATGAGAGATGAGAATAAAACCCTCCGTAGAAATAGATAAAAGCGTTGGCCTTGGCCTGGTGAGGCACGTCCCGGGAGATCAAAGCTGTTTATCTCTAATAAGAGAGCATGGAAAAAGCATTAAACAGCTTAATTTCCCTGCAGTGTTTAGGCTGGCGCTGTCTGTAACTAATGGGGGTCCGTTATGGGCTGGAATAAGTTTTCCTTATGTAGGCAACGTCCCGTTGGGTTTTCTGGGTGTTAATATGATAGGAACTAAGTGATTTAGCCTCGTCCAAGCAGGAGATGATATCTGTCTTTCCTCCCTGCTCATGAGACCCATCCATCACTCCTGCCGGCAGGCTGCCCACCGCGGCGCGGGCCCCTGTTCCTGCTGGGGCTTCCCCCCGCTGCCTGCGAGGTGCCCAAAACCAAAGGAAACTTCATGCCTGGGAAGGGAAAGAAACTTCTGTTCCCCCTCCACCTTCTTGGCCCACTTTGGCCAAGCCCAGGATCGCCACCGAGCCCTTCTGCCTTGCAGCAGCCCTCTTGGAGACCCCCGTTAGGGCTTCAGCAGCCTCCCTGCCTGCCCACCTCACCCACCAGCGGGACAAATCCTTTCCTTTTAGTGCAAGATTCTTCTCTGACTGATTTATAGTCTCCAGCAAGTTCATTGATCCCAATTTTCATCTCCCAGTGCTTGGAAAATAGACATAGATCATATTAATTGCCGAAGAGGAAAAAACCAAGTTTATTTGACATAGCTCAGGCCGCAACATTCCTTTTGTAGAACATCAGGATCATTATATCAATTAAATCACTGCATGCGTTAAACCAAAGCAGGCTTCTTTTCTCCTTGCTGGCTGCACAAGGAACTATTTTGATCAGCCGCTCTGCTTTTTGAAATGAAAATAAGCAGTTTCAAGTTTCCCAAGCCCTAAACATTTCAGCTGCCCCCCTGCCTTAAAACACCCTTGCTGTGGTTGCGGCTCAGGTAGCACCGCTGGGGAGAGCATCGGTGGTGGCTTTTCGGTACCTTTGGGATGGGAAAAAGATCTGGGAAGTTGCTGGCATGAACTTATTTATGGTACAGTCACGGTGCGTTTGCAACCACATTTGCCCATCACCGTTCCCTGGCTGCACTCGGCAGCTTGTTTCGTTGTACCCACCTCTGCAGGCAATACGTACAAATTTATTACACCCTCAGTGGGCGCGAGGCTTGTTGGGAAGCCTGGGAAGGCTCCATGCCCGACTGCTGTGAAAAAGGGCGACAGACGTGCCTACATTTCCGAGACAGCCTGGAAAACCTCTGCATCGCTTTGCAAAGCCAAGTGGTTCACTGCGACGTTTTCTGAAGGGCATTCCCAAGACTGCCGTGCCAAACCAAACCTAATTCTTACTTGTGAACCTCTCTGTTGCCTGCAAGCAACTTGCTCGTGCCCCTGAATTCCCTTCCCAAACCTGGGAGGGCACCGCTGCCTTGGGCTAATGCCAGCCTGCCTGGGAAGAGCATCCTGGAGGAGGTGTCTGAGGGGGACAAAGAGCTGCAAACTAGAGGGGGCCTGAGCCCCATCCCAACTTTGGATTGAAACAGGTCGATTTTCCTGCTGGCAGGTGCCTGAAGAAAGAGGCAGAGTGAGTGAGTTCATAAGCAGTCCTGCAACGAAGATCTGCTTGCAAGGTAAGAGCGCAGGAACGAGCGCAGGCACTTGGGTCTGATGAAAGGTGTCACGGAATCGTTTAGGTTGGAAAAGACCCTTAGAATCATAGAATCATAGAGTCATTTGGTTGGAAAAGACCTTTAAGATCATCAAGTCCGTCCGTTAACCCAGCACTGCCAAGCCCACCACTAAACCATGTCCCTAAGCTCCATGTCTCTTAAATACCTCCAGGGATGGGGACTCCACCACTTCCCAGGGCAGCCTGTTCCAACGCTTGACAACCTTTTCGGTGGAGAAATTTTCCCTAATATCCAATCTAAACCTCCCCTGGCACAACTTGAGGCTTGGTGACCAGCTTCCGCCAGCTCCCTCAGCACCCCTGGGTGGATCCCGTCTGGCTCCATAGACTCATCTGTGTCCAAGTGGTGTAGCAGCTCGCTAACCGTTTCCCCTTGGATTTTGGGGGCTTCATTCTGCTCCCCGCCCCTGTCTTCCAGCTCAGGGGGCTGGGTACCCTGAGAACAACTGGTCTGACTATCAAAGACTGAGGCAAAGAAGGCGTTAAGTCCCTCAGCCTTTTCCTCATCCTTTGTCACTGTGTTTCCCCCCGCATCAACAAAGGATGGAGTCTCCTCAGCCCTCCTTTTGTTGCTAATGTATTTATAGAAACATTTTTATTGTCTTTTACAGCAGTAGCCAGATTAAGTTCTAGTTGGGCTTTGGCCCTTCTAATTTTCTCCCTGCATAACCTCACGACATCCTTGTAGTCCTCCTGAGTTGCCTGCCCCTTCTCCCAAAGCTCATAAACTCTCCTTTTTTTCCCAAGTTCCAGCCAAAGCTCTCTGTTCAGCCAGGCCGGTCTGCTTCCCCGCCGGCTCGTCTTTCGGCACATGGGCATGGCCTGCTCCTGCGCCTGTAGGATTTCCTTCTTGAAGAACGTCCAGCCTTCCTGGGCTGCTTTGCCCTTCAGCACTGCCTCCCAAGGGACTCTGTCAACCAGGCTCCTAAGCAGGCCAAAGTCTGCCTGTCGGAAGTCCAAGGCGGCAGTTCTGCTGACCCCCCTCCTTACTTCTCCAAGAATCAAAAACTCTTATCATTTCGTCATCGCTCTGCCCAAGACGGCCTCCAGCCATCACGTCACCCCCAAGCCCTTCTCTGTTCACAAGCAGCAGGTCCAGCGGGGCGCCTTGCCTAGTTGGCTGCCTCACCAGCTGTGTCAGGAAGGTCTCTTCCACACACTCCAGGAACCTCCGAGACTGTTTCCTCTCCTCTGTACTGTATTTCCAGCAGACATCTGGTAAGTTGGAGTCCCCCAGGAGAACAAGGGCTAGCGATCGTGAGACTTCTCCCAGCTGCTTATAGAATATTTCGTCTTCAGACAAAAGTAGCTGTCTGATGGTCTGATGGCAACCTTTAGAAATGGAGATATTTATACAGGGGGGTGCGTCTGCAAGGCTAGTTATTCCATTTTCTGCCTTTTGCATCCATGTGTGTGCCTTTGTTTCCCCGCTCTGGATCTGCTCCTGGCTTTACTGCTGGTTTAAAATAAAAATACAATCCATTTACAATCCTCCCTTACGGCCATTAAGCGCTCGTCTGAGAAAGGCTATTATCTCCGCTTGGCTGGCAGAGGATGCAGAGCCACGTAAGGCTTTAACTCCTGCGTGGCTGTGCAGGCAGGAGGGTCCCACTTGCCAGGCTGTTGGGGATGGGGGAAGCTGGCACGTGCCCGGCTTCGCTGCCTTTCCATGCGGCCAAGAGCCGCGAGACCTTGGGGACCTCTCCTGTCCCCTCTTCCAGGCTTTGTCCCCTTGCTGCCACGAGCAGAGGGGCTGCAAGCCTGCAGTGCCCATGGGGAGAATGCCATGGGGGCTGCCTGCCTTCCAGCAGTGGGGAGAATTTGTCCCTGCGTGGCCAAGAAAGAAGCAAAGAACCGGGTTTCATTGCACAGGGCACGGCTCCGGCCATAAAACCCGGGCTGCTAAAGGGAGCAGAGGACCCAGCCCATGGTGGTTGGGGGTGTCTTGCCCTAAGACAGCAAACCGGGTGGCAGAGCTCCAGGCTCAGATCTCCTCCTGCACTGCGTGGCTTGGGGCAAGGAGCGTAACTTGATGGCTTCGCCCCAGCAATGGCAATAACCCGTGCCTCACGCCGTGTCCCATGTCCCCGTGCTCAGGGAGTGCTCTGGGGCAGGGCTACCCCCACTGCTGCTGTGTGCAGGAACCCGTCCCGCAAGGTTACTACTGGAAAGCCAATGTGTCTCCTCCATGGGGAAAAAAAAAAATCTGTTTGCTCCAGATTGGGAAGAAAAGTCAGAATTTTGCATTTTCCCGCATATGAAAATTCCACTAAGTACAAATGCTACACAACCAAGCGAATAACCACTTATTTCACCGTTGTGTGCCCATGAAATATTTCAATTCCTTTGACTCGGCATCGCTGGCAGGAGACCCGAACTACTGGGAGGTTTTGGACCAGCGTTGAGTCCACGGGTGGTGCCAGAGGAAACCTGCTGAGGCCGTGCCTGCCCGCGCTTCTGCCTGCTTGGAAAGCAAAACCCCCTCCAGCTTTCCTGGAGGGACACGGCTCTGAAGGGGGGCTTTCCCCGCAAGCACGTCCCAACCTGCCTCGAGGGAAACGGCACTAACATCGTTAGTTTTCTTTGCTGGACTATCCCTGGTCATTATTATTTGGGCCATGCTCACCGGGTTTTAAATTATTCTGTCTCAAGTAGCTGATGGCATTTGTTACGTGTCATGCAATGTTCCCGGTAATTAATTGGTATTTAATTAATTAAGGGATAATGGCATTCCATTAAGGGATATGCGCGGAACACTGTCACTGGGTAATTAATGGCTTCCTGCTGCTCAAGCAAAGCCGAGGCGTTTGTGGAAAATAGAAGCTGAGATGTTTATTCCCTTGGCAGGGAAATACATAAATCGTCGTGTCCCGGCGATCTCTGATTCTCCTGCGCCGTCACCAAGATGGGGAGCGCGCTCACGGCCGCAGGCGAGGAGCCTTGCCTGGCCTTGCAGCGGTCAGGCACCCCTCCACGCGCTTTCGGCTGGCAGCAAACGTGATGGGCAACCACCGGCGAGGAGGATGACTGCACGAACAGCGGGCACCTGATGTCTCCAGCATCACACAGCAGCTCAACGGCAGAAACAGGACCTGATTTCCAGACCCCATGCTCAGGGCTCTGCTCAGCGTGAGCCAGGCTCTGCCCCTGGTGGGTGTAAACTTGAAATTGCTCCCACTGATGTCGAGGACCAAAGTATCTGGGAGAAACTGGGCCTTGTGTCCCATCAGCTTTGGAGGAGAGCACGGAAAAAATACGCATTTCCTGGGACGTGAAGATAAATGAAAATAAATTCCCCAAGTCAAACAGAACAGAGCAGAGTTTTGAATGAAGGAGGACAAATATTGAAGGATAAACAGGAATGAGTCACTTTACCGGCTGTTCCTGGCTGCCTAGAAACACGCCGTGATGTTGAATGAGCCCTGTGTGTGTCAGGTATAAATATTTCAGGCACCTCTGGCAGGACTCAGAGGCTTCGAACGCCTCCGGTCCCTGCTAGCACAGCACCCTGTGCGAGGGGCCAGCTGAGGCAGGGACTCCTGCTGCTGCTGGAGAGCAGAGGAGCATCCAAGAAGGGTGATAACCACGCCTGCCATGATGACTCCTGGTCTTCCCGGCTTCCCCAGCTGTCCTTTTGAACGCGTGCCGCTCGGCTCTGCTCCCACCCTTTGGGAATGAGGTTATTTCTAGGCAGAACGGGAGAACGGGCACTGAAGCCCTCTTGGTTTCCTCTTCCAGGGTGGCGGTGAAGACACACAACTCAACGCCACCCCCTCAGAGCAGATGTGCTCCCAAGGTCCCGGTTTCCTCCCGTGGCACGGCCAGCCCAGCCGTGCTTTCCCCGGGAGGCTCTGCCAGCAGCGGAGCAGCAGGCGTTAAGGATGCAGGAGGCTCCGCTCCCCCCGCCATGCACATGCGTAAAGCACATCTCGGCGAGGATATTTGCGTGGCCTGCATTAGCGTACTCTTTCCATTCCTAATCCCACCAGGCTCAAGAGAAGGAGTTATTGCAGCTTAGGAAAGCGGCACAGATAAATTACGACACAGAGAATTTAAGATGCTGCTGCTGTAGGCACCTAACTCCTTTATTTGCCAGCGAGCCTTAACCCAGAAATCCACCTTGGAGCATTTCTGATGTCGGTTTGGGGCTCAACCTTCTGCCAGCGTAGAGTGATAAGGATCCTGACCACGGCTCAGGGCAGCCAGTGTGTCAGTGTGTCTTCCCATTAATTTGTGGACACCTCGGTCCATCCTTGGGGACGTAGAGAGGATCAAAGCTGGGCTGGAGAGCCCAGAGCCTGGATGGACAGCCCTTCAATGGCCATGAAGGTTATCATGAAGTTATCCTTGAAACTCCCCAGAAATGTCTGGGACCGCTTGCATCCTGACCCGTTGCCCTTCCAGCAGGTATCAGGGAGGCTGAAGTCTCCCATGAGAGCAGAGTTTGTCACTCAGAGGCTTCCTCGAATTGTTTAAAGGCTTTGTGTCCTTCCTCACCCTGACGGGGTGGTCTGTAACATGCCCCCACCCCAAAGTCACCCTCCCAACCCCTCCTCTGATCCCGATGCACAGGCGCACACCCAGAGGGTCACCCATCCTCTGGAGGAGCCCCATACGCCGGAGCTGCTCCCATTCTCCTTTCAAGGTGGGGCTCCTTGGTCATCAGGGGCGATGTTGGCCGGTGCGGCCATGGCTTCCTGGGGCAGCACCCTCCCTGTCACCGGCTCATTTCTGGCTGGAGGCCCGAACGCAAGGTTGGGCAGCGTCCAAGTGTTTGTGTAAGGAAAGGAAAATATCTGCAAAACATCAGGACCTCTCATGAAAAGCAGCTTTTGCTGAATCCAGTTGCAAACATTACGGACGGAGAAGTTTTGGCAAGAACGTAGGGGAGTCAGATGTACAACTTCCATTAATTTCGGGAAAACTGAATGTCTAAACCACTTGTACAGTTTTGAACAGCTAAATTCAAACATCTCTACCAAAGAGATGAGGAGACTGGAATTAATTTTCGACACCAACTATATTTTATTATTTGAAATGCCAGGAAAATTCATTCTCATACATGTGGGAATTTCTGCTGGATGGTAGCTCCAGCCCTCAACATTCACCCTGGTCCTCCTTCCTTTTCCTACGCCCCTCAACCCATGCTTATGCCACTTAGGATGTCACCCATCCCTCCCGATGGCCATGGTAAGGAGCACTCCGTCATGGGTATAGGCTTGTAACCCCTTTGACTGCTGAATGGGCTTAATGACCAACCTACGCTCCTCATTTTGGACAGCCTCTGCCACCTGCTACCCAGGGGACATCGGTGGAGACACGCAAAGTGCTGGAGGACGTCCTCCCCCATGGCGGGGGACGAGGTCTCCTCTCACAGCTGGTATTTCTTCAGCAGCTCGCTCTGCCACTGCCGCTTCTTGTTGGGAAAGGCGACGGGGATCTTGATCTTACGGAATTCCTCGATGCACTTACCCAGCTCGGACTCCAGCGCCCGCCTCTCCTCGCTCGCTGCCGCCGCCGCGGGGCTGACCTCCACCCCGTTCTCCTTCACTACCGCGTAGTCACTGTTTTGCCTCTGCCCTATCTGCTTCACCTCCTCTAGCTTCTTCAGGGACTTGGAGAAGTCCAGGGTGTTGGGGCGGGCTGGACACTCCTCGGGGGCTTCTGGCCATGGCAAGGAGTCAGTGGGGCTGGGATCCCTCACCTCCGACTGGGGGTCTTTGCCTGGGAGGGTCTCATCCACGTCCGGAGGCGGGCTGGGCTCTCCGTGGATGCTCGTGCCGGAGGTTGCAAAGTCGTCCTCTCCGCCGGGGCTGGCTGGGTCCTGCCTCGTCTCGTGGCTTTGCTTCGGCTCCTCTGGGTTGCCGTGGGCTGGGGGAGGAAAGCAGAGAGCTGCGTGAGGAGCGGGGGCTTGCACGGCCCCTGGTGCCAGGCTGCATCTCGAGCAAGGCTGGGGTGCAGCCACGCGTGGGGCGCGGGTGGCTCTGCTCCGTTGGGCATGGGGCAGTTACAGCGGGGTCCCTGTGGGGTGCCCGGCTGAGCAGGCAAAGCCGAGTCACCACATTGGGTTGGCTTGGGTTGGGTGAGCCCTGGGGCCAGCCCCGGGTGGGCTTGGGTGGTCCTGGAAAGGTTATGGGCTTCCTGCGGTATATGATTTGGTCTGCAGTGATGCTGAGGGATGCTGAGCACAGGATCGGTCCGAAACCAGAAACCTAAGCTGCAAGGAGACCTGACATGGAAGAAGAAATCGCACAGCCTCCCGCAGACCTCGGGCAGGGCTTGCACACACTTTTGTTTGTTAACAACAGTGGAAAACAAGCAGTGACTCTGCATGGGAAACAGCCGCCCCGTTTCATTCCCAGCTGCCAGGGAAAATCAGTCGGGGAGACAAGTTAATGGAAACAGCTAAGCAAGCATTTGGCTTGCTCCCTGCTCCCCCTCCTCAGGTCTGCACAGACCAGCGTATGCATTTACAGCTGAACCTCGGGGAGTGTTTGCTGCTACCCGTGCCTAGCATGGACGAGAAGGTGAGAGGGGTCCTCACCCAGTCCAGCAGAGCTTTCCCACACATCCTCCTCCATCCCCGATGCCAGCCAAGGCACGACATTGCCCTCAGGTGCTATCCCACCGACAGCGACCGCCACGCTGCTCGCGGGAGGAAACACCCGAGTGATGCAGAGGATGCTGGAGATGGGCTCGTGGGGCTCTGGGGGTGCTGGGGGCATGCGGCAGACTCAGTGGTGGGACCACAGAGGTGTCCTCGGGTGGGTTCAGGTCTGTGCCTGCCTAGGGCCAGACCCTGCTCCGCAGCCGGCAGAGGCATTCTCACAATTTGGCTCTTTTAGCAGACATTTGTTTTGAAAGTTGGTTCCCCCCCCGCCTCCTTACAGTTCCTGTTTTTCTAAATATCTCTGGCAGAAACGTTGGCCTTCCTGCTCCTTGAAAGCTCTGGGACGAGGGGGTGCTTCTTGTCATTGTTTTCATTTGCACGGCTGGTTTTTTTTTTGGTCGGATCAGACACACGGAGACTTTCTTCCCCTCCCAATAACAAGATTTGTTATTTCTGAGCAGCGGTATCAGCCTGTCAGTGGTTTTCCTTGCTTCCTCTCAAAGCACTTAAAAAAACCCCCATCTGTGGTACAGCTTTAACCCGAGTAGTGCCTCTCATTTGCTGCTCTCAAGGGTTTTCACTCGTAGTACCCCTCGCTGCCTTCCAGTTCCCAACCCTCCACCTATACACACCTATATACTGCTGGGGCTACACCTTCACCGATGCATTACAAACGCTCTGGCCGTCACAGCAAGAGCGGATGGTGAAGATGCTGGTATGGGAGGTCTTACAGGCAGCCACTGCCATTGGCGCCTGAATTACCCTCACCCTTTTCCCCTCCTCACCTTGCAGTTTCCCACCCAGGACTTTATACAAGGGAGCACGCGGGGCTCAGCAGATACCATTAATTAGCAGCTAATGTTTAGGCAGTCGATAAGCTTTACCCAGGCAAGCACCTGCCCAAAGATGAACAGCAATTAGCGCTGCAACATCTGCCCTGACCAGATGTGCTCCAATCTTCGCTATTGACACGTGAAAGCAATCAAAAGGGAGTTTGAGTCCTGATCAAAAGCGTAGATCTAGTGCAGGGACAGCAGCACGGGCTGGGAGAGGCCGTCCTGGTGAGACCTCCCCTTGCTTCTCCTGGGGGAGTCTTCCCCATCCCTTTTCTCTCTTGGTTTGCTCTCCTTCCCTTATCCCTTCAGGCACTTTTCCCTGTCAGAGCTGATGGATGCCCTCAGCGGCGGCTCCACGAGCAGGTCTCCCTGGGGGAATTCTGCACGGGGGGAGCTGACGCAGGGAGGACCCCAGAGCAGCTGAGGCTGGCTTCAGGGTGGACCCACCACGCTCCCATGGGAAGCCACTGCCCCGTTTCTCAAAACCGAAGAGCTCGGAAAACAAAGCGAAGATTTTTCTCTAAAATGTCTAAATTCCTGCCCTGCTGGGTTTTTTTTTTAAAGCACATCTGCTAGCAGAGATATAAAGCAGGGTATAAAGCATTTCTGTTTTAAATTCCTCACCCTACACTTTGCCCCCCGTGGAAGCAGAAAATGTCAAGGTGGATTTTCTTTTTCCTTGAAAACTTTTTGTAAGGACAGAGTTTGTTTGGGTTTTTTTCCCCATCTTCCTTCCTCTTCTTTTTTTTATTTTGACATTTACTTGAACAGCTCCAGCGCTGGAATTACTAGAGGTTCGAAGCGGAAATGTCATCCGTCACTGAGCAGAAACCTTGAAGTCTGGATTTTCTCTGGCAAATCTCTCCAGGAAGTTAAAAGGATGTATCTTCGCCCCAAATTCTTTGAGTGATGGAATCAAGTCTCTAAGTTCTTATACTGCTTTAATCATCTTATCTGCGAGCCTCACAACTGTGTGTGTGAAACGGGGAGCTAAGGCACGGGGAACATAAGCCGATGCACCCAAATACGTACAAGAAGCCTATGGTTTAGCTGGAGACTGAATTAAAATCTCTTCCCTAGCACCTTAGCTCCTAGACCATCCAACGCCTGTAGCTAGCTTGGTACAGCAAATTGTTTTCTAAAGCTTTCAACACATTTTCCATCACATTATTCCCATTTGAGGCACAGAGAAGTGAAATAACTTGTTAAGGTGGCCAGGCTGAGAACAACACCCAAGTCTCCTGGGTACTGCTCCTGCACGCTCTCCATACCAGCCCATACCGACCTCCTTCGCACGGTCCGGCAAGGCTGGCTGCCAGGCTACGAACCGGCAACCTCCACGCTCCTGCAATCTCCCTGCTCTTGCTGTGTTCCCCTTGTATCTGGGTCTGCCTGAGATGCGTGGTGGGCTGCCGAGCTTGGGGAGAGCAGCACGATGGTGTAGAGCCACCCTGAAAAATCCCTTGCTAGGGTACAGGTTTGCTAAGGCATCATTTCTTTGCTTTGAAACTGCCGAGAAGGTGATCTTCGGTCCATGCCCGTGCCGGTGCACAGCTTAGGCCAGATGTTTTGCGCGTATGAGCAGTGTAATTCTGCTAATTTAGGTATGATGAGGTGGTTTAGCCCATCTCTACATAGCCAAGGGACTTTGCATAAAGGAGCTAGTGAGTCTTAATGACTCGTCTTTGGAAATACTCATTAATTGCCCATAACAATTTACTTACCTTTGTTCTACCTCATTCGCCAAGGGCGTGTTATCGCAGCCTGTTCTGGCTGGTTCTCACACTAACATCGGTAGAAATGATCTTGCGCTCTTTGAGGAATGCAGACCTCAGCAGGTTTTTATTTTCTCCCCATACAGTGCTGAAACACGCCATTCCTCCTGGCTAAGCATCAGAGCTCACGAGTTCACCTGCACGGGCACATGTGTTTCCAAACAGCTAAGGACTGGAGGGGAGCCAAAAGCAATGCGGATTTGCAGAAGTTTTCCAAGAAAAGTCAGCTCCGTGCTGGAATTTGCAGGATCCAGCATCAGACAGATGTCAAGAGGTGGATGTTCATCTTGGCCACTCTTCTGCGCTGGCCACCAGTGGATATCCCATGACTGGTACAAGACACTTAGGTCTAGGGATCTGTGCTTAACCCTGTCTATGAGACCAGAGTCCTTCTGACCCCGGTTAAAAGGCTGGGGTGTGCTATTATGTTTTCTTTCTGTGTGCTAGAGCGCGAGGATCACCTTGGCTAGAGGCCAACCTGGACCAAATGCGACACTGAGTGCCCTGGACTCTGAGGCGGTCTAGGTCTTCCAGGGTATTTCCTTGCCATTGATCTTCTCTGCAGCTTTGGATGAATAATTTCATTTTTCCTTGGGCTAAGCTTCCCTCACATCTGTGTGTCTTGCCAGTGAGAGCCTCTGTGGGGCCAGCCTGTGCCTGGCAATCTGACAGATTGCTCCTAAGCAATCTAGGAGCTCCTAAGACGATCCTAGGCCACCTCACAAGTCATCTTCTAAGTGCATCTCACAGCTACTGAACTGGGAAAAGAGATCATAGAACCATAGAATCATAGAATCACAGAATGCTTTGGGTGGGAAGGGACCTTTAGAGGCCATCCAGCCCAACCCCCTGCAGTGAGCAGGGACATCTTTAACCAGATCAGGTTGCTCAGAGCCCCATCCAACCTGACCTGGAATGTTTCCAGGGATGGGGCCTCCACCACCTCTCTGGGCAACCCCTTCCAGTGCTTCACCACCCTCAGTGTAAAACATTTCTTCCTTCTATCCAGCCTAAATCTCCCCTCCTTTAGTTTAAACCCTGACCCCTTGTCCTGTCACCACAGGCCTTGCTAAAAAGCCTGTCCCCATCTTTCCTCTAGGCCCCCTTGAAGCACTGCAAGGCCGCACTAAGGTCTCCCCGGGGCCTTCTCTTCTCCAGGCTGAACAGCCCCAACTCTCTCAGCCTGGCCTCGGAGCAGAGCTGCTCCAGCCCTCGGAGCATTTTTGTGGCCTCCTCTGGACCCGCTCCAACAGCTCCATGTGTTGTGTAGATCTGTTGTGTAGACTGATTTTCTCATAGTTTTTTCTAATTTTCTTAGACTTTGCTTCCTATGTGACGCTTCTGCCTACTTTACGGCATCAATTCGAGTGCAGAAGCGACGCTTCCGAGGCAGCCCCACGGCGCCGACAGAAGTCCTGCTGAGTGCAATTAACAGGCTCCTGCCCGCAGCGAGCTGGTGCTTTGCAGGGTAAGCACACGCTGTCCCAACCCCTTGCTGCTTTTCTGGATAGCATTTTATTTTTCCGGAGTGCTTGAGGGGCAGATGAACTCGCCGTGTGCCAGGAGCCCAGCGCCCAGGTCCATGCTGTTGGGTTTTCTCCTCTGGGTCGGTGCTTCCAGAGGAAGGGGGTTGATGTAAGGTCCTGACGAAGAGCGGTTCATGCCTGGGGTGCTTCCCCACCCAAATGGGGGATCTTCAGCTCAGACTGCGTTGGCCTCAAAGATTGTTTTTCCTTTCCCACCTTTTGCTGCAGAGACCCAAATTTCCCCGAAATGGAAAAGGCGATTCTTCTCTTCTTTGTTTTTGTCCCAAACAAAAGCATTCTCGGAGCCCGTACCAGGCAGCCAAGCAGAGAGCTGAGCATCAGAGGGAAACCCCTGCCATGGGTAGGAGCAGAGCTTGGTGCATCTCAGGCTGCTTCTATTCCAGGCCTTTACTTCAACTGCTCTTTTCCTTCCAGTTTTTAAATGAAAAACCAGCAACAACACATGGCTGGGGGTCAAACAGGAATGTCTCGCTTCCTTTACAAGCTTATTAAACTCCTTTCCAGCCTCTTAAACTTCGGGTGGTGTGACACAAAGATGGGTAGAAGTTTCAAAACAAGAGCTGGAAGAGGATGTTTAGTTTGTTTGCGTGTGTGCGTGCCTGGAGAAGGCGGGCAGGGACCTAAACGGTTCACTTCAACCAAAGTTTTGCTTGCCCTAAAAATGTGTTCAGAAAAGAGATTTACTCTTCGTCCAAAACGTTTCTCATGAACTCTTACTTGAGTGATAGCGATGAGGAGCTCAGACTGTGCCCAGAAAGCAGGTGGTGATAGAAACAGTTGTGGATTTTATACGTAAGAGCAACCTTCCCTGGAAAGTGCCAGCCTGTGTCTGCCTTGAGTGAACCGATCGCCGGCGGTGACCAGGACAGGCTGGGCGTTCACCGGGATGCACAGGGTGTAGCCGCCGCTTACCGATGCCCGATGCGAAGCAGCCGCTTCTGTGCAAGCTCCCAGACCTCATCCATCTCGGGTCTGGCCTCTGCCTGAATGGTTTGTTGAAAAGTCAAGTTGAGCCCGAAAACTGGTGTCTGCTCTCCTGGTTGGCTTTAATTCCCCGTATTTCATCAAAGAAGGACAAGACTCGGTGTAAGTAAATGTCTTTGACCCTGTCTGCCCGCAGCGGTGGCCTCTGCATTCCCAAGAGGCTCAGTTACACCGGTTGTGCCAGCGAAGGCTGTTGCTAAATCCGCAGCTTTGGTGACTGTTGTGAATGGATTAGCTGCTATGGCAACCCCGGCAGGACCGCGGCGTGCCAGGACCAGGACAGACAAACAGCCTTGGGCTTTAAACTTCCCTGCTAAAACCCAAGGTCCTTTCTATGCCCTGTGGAGCAATATCTATGTATTTATCAGCACAGGCGCTGCTTTTGCTTCGCCTGTTCTAAAAATGTCTGTTAACGGCGTTCATCCAGCTGGCGGATAGCACCGGGGGCTTCACGTGCAGCCGTGCCACCGCGCTTCGCTCTCAGGCTGGTACCCAGGCCCCGCCACGCAGCCCCGGTGATGCCCGTTAGCACTGGGCTGGCTCCCCAGGGAGATCCCTTGGCAGAAGGTACCAAGCTCAGCAGAAAGCACCGGCTAGGCTGGTTATCGGTGATGTGCAGGTGCAGAGAGTGGCTTGCGCCCAAAACTCATTGCACGGGTGGCAGAAAACCCAGCTTGGCTCTCCCTTGCTGCTGTTTTTATAATCAGTTCCTGCTGTTGCAACATCTTGGCAAGAACCAGGAAAAAAAAAAATGGAAACAGCGAGGAGCACCTCTTGAAAGACCCAACCTTGCAGCCTTAAAAAAATAATCCAGGTTTTTCTCTGTCATTCAGTTGTCCTTTGCTGTCGTGAGGAGGCAAGGTGGGTTCAGGAATCAGGGATTTCAGGTTTGTTTCTGACTGAAGCATCAGCCGCTGTCCTTGGAGGGAAGGTCCAGCTCCAGCAGTGGAGGAAAGCTGGTCAGTGGTATCTGCTGGTGTCGGTACCATGCGTGCCATGGATGCTCAATGCCCCGCAGTACCCCGTGGAGGGCAGCAGCTCTGTTCCCCCATTCCTCCCAGGCCCTCTGTGATAAAGACATTAAGAACAGCTTGGGAAGTGTATAAATGATGGAGATGGGCTGACAAACATCGCCCTTTTCACCTCCTGTGGGCGTGAAGGTCACAACTTCACCTCTTACAAGGATGTTTAGCTTGCAGGATCATGGTACCGGGCGGTGTGGTTGCGGGAAATAAAATATCCTCAAGAGTGTGCCTCAAAATAAGTATTTGCTGAGTGCGTGTGGATATATGCACACGCTGCAGGAACGGGTGCAGCGTGGAAATCCTCCATCCTGCAAACCTGTGCAGGGGAGAAACGCAGCAGCCCGGGGTGCACGTGCTCTGCGGGAGCGCGCGTGGGAATGCTGTGTAACTCCGACATTTTTGGCATTTAAGTCAGCGCGTCTGTCGCGAATGACAGCTGGATATCTAACGCAAGCCGCCTTTCGTTATCCATGACTTCTGCCAGCGCCCAGGGTCTGGCTGGAGACGGAGCAAACGCTGTAAAGGGTGTGTTTCTGCAGTTAATTCAGGGCCAAGCCCCCGCCGTGATCTAAATCAGCCCTCGCCACTCTCTAAACCCCTCAGTGATATCCATCAGCAGGCTAATTGCTGTTCTGAGGTCATCCCGCGATGGTTTTAATCATTAACCTCCTCCTTATTTCCTCCTCTTCCTGGAGTTGCAGGAGCTGGCACCGCGCAGGCGAGGCTGTGCCGAGGGCTGGAGGCTCCCTGCTGAGGAAGAGGAGCGCATTTCAAATCCATTCCCTGGGGAATCATTTGTGTTTCCCAAACATCTTTTTTTTTGCTGTTGATTCGGAAGGGTACGAGCTCTGCCGTCAGTTTTAGACTGGGTTTGCTGCTGGATCTGTGCAGTCCAAATATTCTTTCCCCCTTATTCATAAGCGTTGGACGTTCGCCCAAGTGATAATGTCAGTGGTTAATTAAGCATCTGCACTAATCTGCTTCAGTTCTGGCACTCCCGGGGGAGGTGGGAGAAGCAGCAGCAAATCCCCCCCCGAGGGTCTCCCAACTCTCGCTGCCTTCCCTGGCACAGGTTTTGCAGAAAGTTTTGCTTTCCCCTGATGCTGGGATGTCCCAGGTCCTTGCAAAGTCCTTTCTGGGAATAACGTATGCATGCAATCTGCTGGAGGAGTTGCTCTGGAGGAACTGCGAGATGCTTTCCAAATTACGGCCAGCTGAGGGGTGGTGAATATGTACATGATGGACAGCAGCTTTATTGGGCCAAGACTTTGCACGATCGCTTCATTTGGTGTGAGTTTACTTTTTGAGTGCGATGACTCCAGCTTTATGGCAGGGACGGGAATTATAACACGTTTTGTTTTGGCAAAGCAGAACGGACTCAGACACAAGAGGTCAAATTCCGGTGATGGTGCAGAGCCAGGCGCTCAGATGATGTAAGCTGCTGTAACTGAAGCCAACGGAGCCATGCTGATTTACATCAGCAAAACATCTGGCCCAGGGTAGACATTTCAATGCCACGCGAAGCAAAAGCAGCTTTCCCCAGGCACTTCTTATCAAGCCAATCAATTTGGGTAAGACCTGCCTATTTCTTGGCAGGAATTAGTCATCAATACCGTGCATGGCAAACCCTTGTCAAGATGGCCAACCCTTGTCAAGATGGTCAACCCTTGTCAAGATGGCAAACCCTTGTCAAGATGGCCAACCCTTGTCAAGATGGTCAAGCCTTGTCACGGTGGCCAACCGTTGTCAAGAGGTGCTGCTCTTCCAAGAGGAGCAGCTCCTGGCCAGCCTGAGCTGTGTCCCCAGCTTGGAGGCCACAGGACACAACAGCAGCTGGCGAGCAGCCACCCCTCTGCCAAGCCCCTCAAGCTGGAAGAGGCCAGGAGGTTTTTCCAAGGGCATGGAGTAGTCTTGGGAATGTCTACCTGGAGCAAACCATTGCTAAACCCCAAACGGATGGTGCAGCGTGAGTTATCACCTCGGTTATCACCACTCCTCTTGGTGCCCTTAAAGAATTGCCAGGTTTCTTTCACAGCTGAAATATCTCTTAACCTTGCCCTAGCAACCATGAAGATGCTTCAGCATGTGCTTAAAAGAGGGGTCAGTTTGCTCCTGACAGTCACTGGCAGACTTTGAGGATTTGTACTCAGGCCACCCATGTCTGTCCGGGCAGGATTTGTCCCCAGCCACAGAAGATCATCACTGGATGTGTCCCCAAGGGAGGGATGACCGCGTTCTGCCTGCATCCACAGCTTTGAAAAAATTATAGAAGAAATAAACCATGCAAATGAAAAAATGAAGCACAGAAATTGTTTGGCGTTGATACTTGGGGGAGAACAGGAATTCTCAGGCTCTCCTGGTCATTGGCTGCAACACCATGAGAGGACATTAAGTCTTACATGGTTAGAAGGCCCAGAAACAATGGCTACCAGCCAGGTTTCTGCTTCACTGGGTTCCCCCTAAATGAGCAAATGAAGGACAGGTGAATCCAGCAAAGCAGCAGGTCCCCACACTGGTATTTGCATCTTCACGTCCCTTGTCGGGAACTTCCAAGTAGGTATTTTTCCTTTCTGCAGTGTAGGAAGCAGCAGAGGTTGCTTTGCGGTTTCTCAGGAGGAGGTCAAGGGTGCTCGTGTGTGAACAGGAGATGACTGATTGCTTGCCATCCTGGTTTTGGAAAGGGCTGGATGCTTGCAACCCAGGAGACGTGCTTCAGCCTTTTCATCTGCTCTCTGCCGTGGCACGTGCCGTGGGAAGCTGACTTCTGGAAGCAGCCCAGCCTGGGAAATTTCTTGAAGCGTGGAGAGCCTCTAGTGCCCCGGTGTTGACCTATGAGTTCCTTAAATATACAGCAAGTACGCAACAGTACAGGTATGTCCGGGGAGAGGGGTGACCTGGAGGGCCCACCTTGCCCAGGATCGATGCTCATGAGTGGAGGCCTCACGCTGCCTGGCCCAGAAGATGCCCTGGCCACCCTCCAGTGATAAAGCTGAGCGTTAGGGTCATGGGGGCTAAACCAGAGCACCCCAGGTTGCACAGCGGGGTGAAAGCGGGCTGTGAAGAAACCCATGAAGCCTGCATACAGGAAGCCTCAAGGCCACATCCCATCTTCCCAGCTGATGGAAAGAGGCTTTATTAGCAGAGCAGACCCAGTCACAGCCCCTCCAGAAGAGACAGCCCTATCTGCCTCTCACCAGCCGGTTCTCCAGTCTGGGGTGTCCTCCCTGAACGGGGTGCAAGCCAGCACGCCTTTGACTCCAAGCCTGAGCCCAGCTTGGCATTGGCATAAGCGGAATTGGGAGCAAATCAGGCCATTTGGGGTGAAGGAATGGGATACAGCAGGAAGAGGGAGAGACCGTGACACGGGGCTGGCAGGAACACCCGTCCCTATCGAGTGCCCGTTGCTAAGTGCAGGTCCACCAAGACAACCGGTGCATGGCTCTGTACGGTGTGACCGCAGGCACCCGGGACAGCACACCGGCGGGTTTCTCACCTGGAAGTGCTTCTGCCGTGTCTGTCTTGAGATCCAGGATGGGCTCAGAAGAAGACATATGTTTTTTTGGGCTGTGCTCCGTTTCTGAAGGCTGGGGAATAGGCAGGCTAAGCCAGGAGCTACCTAGAAAAATCAAGACCCAAAGAAGAAACTCTTAGAAGGCAAGTGATGCCCAGGGAGTGCGAGAAGGGGCCAGGGTGGCTTGTGGTGGCCACACTCCGCATCTGGTTGTCCCCAGAGTCTAAAGCACCCCCCAGAGCACCATGCTGGGTGCCCGGGGTGCGGAGCGGTCTGGACAGCATCTGCTGTGGTCCTCCCCAGTGCCTCTCAGACCCCCCCTCGTCTTAGGGTGGTATTTCAGCTTTGGGCAGTACCTGTATCCACCTCCCACAGCCTCCCACCACGTATTGCTATTCTTTCTCCTTCTTTGAAGCTCTTCTTCTGCCTGTTTCCTAACCCCTTGTATCACAATACTGCTTCATTTACACTGAATTTGCAAACCGTGAGGAAATACCAAGGTGTTTATCCTAGACTAAGACTAGTGCTCCAGCTCTTCCAGCTTTTTCTTCCCTGACATTTCTGTGCAGACGCTGTTAAGTTTGCTCTATAGCACAGATACAGCTTCGGACCTCGCTGTAGTTCCTGCCCCATACAAAGGATTTTCCTCTCCATGACTGAGCCTCAGAGCTGGGTCATCCCGTTGGCAGGCAGCGCAGCAAATCCAGGCTGCTTCATTTCCACTTGCTCTGCCCACAACAGCGGCTGCTGCCTCTGCGGGACATGCTTGTGTGGGGCAGATCTGCCAGAAATCCCCCCCCAGGATCATTTGGGATTGGCATCTCTGGGCTGCTCACGTGTCCAGAGGCGGCTGTGTGCGCTGTGGGTGTGAGGTCGGAGTGGGACACACATATGTGCTTACTGTCGTAGCCCGGCGCGTGGTCCACCACACACTCTCATCCTCGTAGGTCCCCTTTTTACTCTACAAACACACACAGCATGCTGGAAAAATAGGTTGGGTCTGGCAGAAGAAGTGTCAAGGGTGCTAGCGTCTGTGCTTGCCTGCATCGAGGCATTGAGGTGCTGGAGCGTGTCCAGAGAAGGGCAACGAAGCTGGGGAAGGGTCTGGAGCACAAGTGCTGTGAGGAGCGGCTGAGGGAGCTGGGGTTGTTCAGCCTGGAGAAGAGGAGGCTGAGGGGAGACCTCATCGCCCTCTACAACTGCCTGAGAGGAGGGTGCAGCGAGGTGGGGGTTGGTCTCTTCTCCCAGGTAACAAGCGATGGGACGAGAGGCAATGGCCTCAAGTTGTGCCAGGGGAGGTTTAGATTGGATATTGGGGAAAATTTCTTTACTGAAAGAGTGGTCAAGCACTGGAACAGGCTGCCCAGAGCGGTGGTGGAGTCCCCATCCCTGGAGGTGTTCAAAAAACGTGTAGACGTGGCACTTGGGGACATGGTACAGTAGGCGTGGTGGTGTTGGGTTGACGGTGGGACCGGATGATCCTAGGGGTCTTCTCCAACCTTAACGATTCTGTGATTCTATGATTCTATCCCATCTTCTGCAGCTGCACAGGCCAGAGGCACATGCCTTGGAAGCACCTTCACATCCCTACTTTCTCCCCCAGCTCCCATGCGTCCACATGCTGCGTGCTGACGCTGTCTGACACAGACAATCTCGTGCTCCGATTTAAATATTTCAGTGCTAAATACCCCGCTGAAGTGTTCATACACCGCTGCGCGTCCAGCACAGGGCACAACGCAGCCGTGACCCGGCCAGGTCCCCGAGGTACAGCCACTGTGTCCACCCATCCCCACCGATGCTCTTCCTAACTCCATTTTCACACACTTGAAGCTGCTGCTCCTCTTCAGGGCAGACATCTCCGCTCCCCCAAACCCACGAGCTAAGAATCCCTGTCAAACAGCCGAGAACCAGATTTAGACCAGAAACAGGCGTTCCACTCATCTGAGGTGGTGACTTCATGTGCCACGCCAGGAACACAGCCTGAGGTCTCCCTTTCCAACGGCTGGACCAGTGCTTGCCCCACTGGCACGGCAGCTAAGTGGAGCTTTCTCAGTGGACAACTGCTGGGTCTGCCGCGGAGGTAAAACCCTTCATGCACAAAGCCCTCCATGAGCAAGGCCTGTGGTGACAGGACAAGGGGTGATGGGTTTAAACTAAAGGAGGGGAGATTTAGGCTGGATAGAAGGAAGAAATTTTTTACAGTGAGGGTGGTGAAGCACTGGAAGGGGTTGCCCAGAGAGGCGGTGGAGGCCCCATCCCTGGAAACATTCCAGGTCAGGTTGGACGGGGCTCTGAGCAACCTGGTCTGGTTAAAGATGTCCCTGCTCACTGCAGGGGGTTGGGCTGGATGGCCTCTAAAGGTCCCTTCCCACCCAAAGCATTCTGTGAGTCTACGATTCTATGAGCTGCCCTGCAGTGCAGCCATCTCTGCTCTTGCAGAGGGAGAGATGCGTTTGGCCAAGGTCACCCTGATCTGGCGTGCAACCAAAACGTGCTCCACCTCTCCATAGGAAGCAAGGGGTGGGACCGGGTGCCCCAGACTCCAAAAGACCAACAACAGAGCAGCTTTCTATGGTTCGTGGTTGCCAGAAGCCAGGACGCTGGGGGCTTGCCTTGCAGACAACCTGGGCGATGCTCGACCTCCACGATCCAGCACTCATGGGCCAGAACAAGGTGCTGCATCCAGGAGAGGGCAGCAGAATCCCAGCACGCTCCATGCCTATGGCCACCGTCGTTAATTGTGGTTTTGAGGAGTCAATTCCTGACTCTTTCCTAAACTGTAAACACGGCTTTCTACTTCCCATAGCAATAATCTTCACCCAGAGACTCTGGCAAAGCCTTTGTGGTCACCATCTGTCAGTGTGTCTATAAAGATTTCTAATTAATGTCCCAGAGTAGCTATTTTTGCACCTGGTTAAGCAGAGGAACTGTTTGCAGTCCCAGACTGAGATCTGGAGGAGAAAGTCTGAGCCAAATTCAATGCCACGGGGCCCTTGCAAAGCTTTTTGGGAGCTGCATGGGATGAAGAGGGCAGAACTCAGCCGCCCAGCGTCGTGCTGAGTGATCTTTGCTGGCACACCAGCGGTTGCAGATGCCCTCGATCGCAGGGCACGGGGAACAGCAGCCACCACCTCCATATGGGACAAGGGAACATGGTTCTGAATCGAGGTCCTGGCACGCAAGTGGAGGAGGAAAGAGCTTTTGATGGAGCAAGGACCGCAGCGCTGAGGCTCCATCACTGCATTTTAATGGCCGAGGTTCCCCAAGGACCTCCCAAACGCCTGCCCGGCATCCAGCAGACCTTCAGCAGGGGCCAGGCCACTGGGTTTCTGCTCCCACATGCTGTCACGCAGCAGATGAGAGCGGCTGTGCAAGCCAGTGCTTATTAAAGATTTAAACGGCAAGCTGTCAGCACTGCTGCTAAAGATGGGCTTTTCCTCTTATAGCTCTATCCCTCTCTAATGCTAATAGGATTGGAAGGAGGAGGAGAAGCGGCGGCACGCCGGCCAGCCGAGGGCGAGTGTTTTTTCCTTGCAGAGGCTTTGCACACCTTGGGGGATCTTCCTAGCAGTTTGCTCGTCTGCCAGTACCCCTCCTTGGTTCTCTGGGATTTTGGGTTAATCCCTCAGGCTCTGCGAGGGGAGGCGGTGGAGCCTGGGAGCGGAGGCACAGAGGAGAAACCGCTGTCCCCCCCCGCCGCCTCCCCTGCGAGCTGGCGGAGGGGTCTGTGCTCTGCTCCACGTCCTCCGCCAGAAGAACGGCGTTAATCCCCCTTTTGTTTAAAATTACAGCTGGGCGATGGCTGGAGTTTCCATTTTTGCAAGGACTTTGTGGGATCGGAAGCCTGGATTTGGACCAGGCTGGAACAAACTCAACGAGTTTCATCCTCCCCTGCAAAGGCAGATGCTGAAATCAAAATCCATGGTCAGCATCACTTCTTGAGCTATTAAACTTTCTTTTTTAGCGATGCATCTTTTAAAAAAAATTCAAAAGGCATTTTGACGTGATGTAAACATGTGAATTCCTTCTAAATTTGAGCAAAACTAGACCAGCTTCAGGATATAGTTAAGCTTAAATCCATGGCAATAGAGGCCTCTCTCATCTCAGTTTTTCTTTCCAGTTCTACTTAATACTTCACTCTCTCATTCTCCCCTTTGGTTAAATTAATTAATTTTGTGAATCACTCCGATCACTTGATGTTGAAGGACATAGTATAAATAGTTTTGCTTAATTGCCTGGAGCCAAAGGTGAGGTAGCAAACTCCACGTCTTCTTCACAAATAGGGTTGATTTGTTTTTTTGCAAGGAGTCATCAGGGAGGATAACCGGCAAGCCCTCCGCCCCGTGTCCCTGCAACCAGCCGCCGTGTCCTTCAGGGGCTTCCTCCGCTCTCCGCATCCTCCTCCTGACCTGCAGGATTCCTCCCGTTTCCATGGTCACTCTGTACACCGCACACACCTGGACCTGCCCCAGCTGCCCAGCAAGAGCTACCGAGAGCACCCGTGGTATCAGCTCCGTGGGGTGAAATTCCCCGCTGCGTTGGCCTGGAGGAGGAATTACTGCCGAGGGAGCTGCCCGATTTGCAGCATCCAGGATTTCACCCACTGATGGCGGGGAGAACCAAATGCCCATAATGCCCGTGGTCACACAGGGATGCAAAAGCAGAGGCAGGACTGAACCCAGACCTCATGATAGAAAAAAACCCCAACCTCATAATGACACCATGCAACACTGTCTTGGGAGTTTTTGCGCTGCGGACAGCTCCAAGCAAACGAGGGATTGCATGTGTTCATAGCGATGACTTCAACACCATTAGGTCATCTTGCTCTTTAATCAGTGCCATATGTGCGACGTATAGGCAGGCTGTATATCACATCCAGTTTGGGGTTGTTTGGAAGTGACGGCCTCGAAACCATAAAATGGTAGTTAAAGTCATTGTCATTCTTTTGCTGTCTTTTGCCTCCTAAACTCTGGACATTGCAATTGGCTGGCGCTCTTGGTCTTGGTCCTGGGTTAAATCCTTCTTTGGTGATGGGCAAAGCAGGAGAGGAGAGGAGAGGAGAGGAGAGGAGANACGGGATGGGATGGGATGGAAAGCCAGGAGATGAACTCTCCGTTGGAGTTAGCCAGAGCAGGCTTGAGGAAATCCAGACCCTGGCTTGTCCATCTGGCAGGACTGACTCACGAGGAGGCAGTTATTAAAGACATGCAGATTTTTGTTGGTCACCTGCCAGTCTCTTTCCACAAACAGGCAAATGACTCTAGCAAACAAAACAGAAGCCCCCGCCTGGTTTCACTGACACCGTGTGAGGAATGAGGCCACCAGAGCAGGGTCACCTATGCCTGCTGGTGCCAAAGGCCTTGGCTCTGTCCATCCCACCGTGAGAGGGTCAATGCTTCCCCCACCTCACCAGCAGGGAAACGGAGGCCAGGAGGCACCAAGACCTGTCCAGGGTTGAGAGGGAACCCCCTCTCCTGAGCTAAAACTTTATATCCTACCCTTCTGGGGCCACGCAGGCCCCTTCCCTGAGCTGTTTTCCCTCATCAAGGCACAGCTTCAACCATAAAACCCAAAATGTCCATTTCAGCAATGAGGAGATGGCCAAGGACAGCACTGTCTTGGCTCAGCACTTCCACCTATCCAAGCTCCTCGCTATCTTGTCCCAAGACATAGAGATGCAGCAGGTAGACCCTTGGGTCCAGCTGAGCACCCCATCCTTGTGCCAGGCGTCCAGCCCGTATGTGCAAACAAATACTCCTTCTCCAGCCATGGTAGACAGCAGAAGCATCATTAGCTCTTTCCAGCAGTGAGCTATAGAGAGATGAAGCAATTTGCAGAGAACTAAACCCACCTCACCCCCAAAAAAGAGACAAAGCCTACAGCCTGCAAAGTCTTCCTCCCACTTCACCTTTCTCCCACTCTTTGCGCCTTTTTCTACTCAAAGAGAGTTTGAGGCCAAGATATCACTCATTGGAAAATCTGCCAGAGTCTAATCCCACCCTGGGAAGCCTCCCTTCCATGTTGCAGCTGCGTTTTTCCCCTTTCCATTTCCTTTTTGGAGCGTTAAGTCCTTTGGGCAATGACTATTTGTGATTTTGGACTACGGCCTTTCCAAAAGCTGAGGAATGTGCAGAATGAAATCTCCCTGTGCAGCGCCGGGAGCCAAGCACAAGCTGAGCAGCGCACCAGGGAGGCTGGGCTTTCAGCGTCGTTCAGGCTGCCCCGATGGCCAGCATTTCCACGCATGCAGACGCTCGCTGGAACGTCTTATTAAATGTCCCCGCTCAAACGATAGAGGCTTGTATGGGAGGTGGCCGTCTGTCCTTCATGCCTCCTCCCCAGCTGACCCAGGGCCGATCGCTTTTTGAAGAGATTAAACCCCAGGATTTGGGAAGACTTCAAAGTCCCCACTGAAGTGTGTTGGCTCAGCTCCACTTCTGATCTCCAACCCCGTTTGTCCAACAAACACAACAGCTTAGACGATATCCTACGAGTGGGGTGAAGGGACTGAAGCCACCGAGGAGGCTCTCATGGCCAGTGAGACCGAGCACTGGGCCACCTGGGAATCACGAGCAGCACAAAGCCACTACTGAATCTCAAATCCTCTAGACATCTCCTTGCCCAGACAGATCTGAACCCCCATCTTCCCTGCACCCTCACCCACTCCCAGGCTTGCCCCGGGACATCCCTTCTGGTGCTTTTACCTGGAAGGCTGCAGTGCCTGGACAGCTGCCTGGAGAGTTGGCCTCGCACAACAGGACCTAGAAACAAAGGAGAAGGTGTGGGTCTGGCTCTCCGCTCCACCGTGACGGCTTTCTGCTGACCTCTCTTCCCCCATTTGGGAGGGATACAAGGAAGGAAAAATAGCGCCGCGGTCCCATCCCATGAAAAATTATTTCCAGGGAATTTCCCTTGGATGGGCACCATGAACCCAGCCAGGTTTTACAGTGCACAACACGTGGCCTTCTTTCCAAATGTCTCTGGTAGGTACCTGCTGCACTCCTCCGGAGCATTTCATGCCTTTTTGAAGTAGAGAGTAAGCTGCCCTTCCCCTTAATCCAAGAAAAAGTTCACCAGCCCAAACCCACCTTACTATCTCCGTTAAAGAGGTGCCCTTGCACTAGCAGAAACCAGCAATTTTTTGAAGGGAAGGTTTTTTCCAAAGATGCCCTGTAGGTGCAGGGACAGAATCACAGAATCACAGAATCTTTTGGTTGGAAAAGCCCTTTAAGATCATCGAGTCCAACTGTCCCTGTCCACCACTAAACCATGTCCCTAAGCACCTCATCTGGCCGGCTTTTAAATACCTCCAGGGATGGGGACTCCACCACTTCCCTAGGCAGCCTGTTCCAATACTTGACAACCCTCTCCATGAAGAAATTTTCCCCAATATCCAATCTAAACCTCCCCTGGTGCAACTTGAGGCCATTGCCTCTCATCCCATCGCTTGTTACTTGGGAGAAGAGACACACACCCACCTTGCTGCACCCTCCTTTCAGGTAGTTGTAGAGGGCAATAAGGTCTCCCCTCAGCCTCCTCTTCTCCAGGCTGAACAACCCCAGGTCCCTCAGCCGCTCCTCATAAGACTTGTTCTCTAGACCCTTGACCAGCTTTGTTGCCCTTCAACGGGCAAGGCAATGGGCTAGTGCAGCCCTTCCCCCGAGATGAGGAAGACTTCTGAGCAGACCAACTGAGTCCCCGTGGGTTTGAAGGTCTCCCTTGGTACGCTTGAGGGAGTCACAAGCCTGGGCACCACAACCACCATGTCCCTACTCGTGCCGCTTCCACCCGGAGGAGCGAAGGAGCTGCCCTCTTGCTCCTTGGAGGCCTGGAGGACAACCCCTGGTTTTCATCCCTGGAAGCCTGAGCTGTAGAAAGGTATAAACAACCTGTTTTCTGCTTGCAGGGCAGGAGGGGAAGGTCTGGAGGACCACCCCAAATGGTCTACTGATTCGTTAGGTTTTGTTGCAGAAGAACAGTGGGCTGAAACAAGGCATCTCTCCCTCCCTGGTTTTAGCCGGTTGCTATCGAAAAGAAATTTTCCCTAGAAACCCATTAACAGAGTGCGGAGAGGCAGGTTAAAATTGCACTCAATCTTGAAATATTGTTTGAAAAGGGGAAATTAGAATATCTCGCTTAAAAGCGGCAGAAGGAAACGCATTTTTCACATGCCAAAAAAGGGGTTTTCAGCACTATTTCCTGTACTTTTTGATGAATTTGCAACTAGTCTTAATTAACCCCAAACCTGCATTTTTCAGCAAATAAATGGTTCACCTGAGCGTGTTTGCAAAGATCCATTTAGGAATTGTAACTGCTTCCGTACGTAGCGAGCAAATTGAAATGATAATTAAAGGCAGAATAAAAAAAACGCCTGTGCGCTTCTAATACACAGGGAAAAAAAAAATCCGTTCGCCTTATGTTAAGTCAACAAAAGAGTGGATAATGGAGAACAGTTAATACATTTTCCTGAGTGCTTTTTGATAAAGGCCATCAAAGAGGCTTTTAAGGAAATTCAATAGCCGAAGGGGGATTGTCTAACTTCCACAGTGTATTAAAAGCTTATTAAGACGGAGAAAAGAAGAAATGGAATCAAGAGTTCATTCTCAATGTATAAATAATATAATAATGGGACAGCCCCACGAGTCCGTCTTAGGATGAAAGTCTTTTATTAACGATGCAAGGGGAAAAGGGCAAACAGTCAAGTGGAAAAAATTTTGCAGGGGATAGAAAATAGTATCCGCTGGCCGAGGCTAGTATAACCTGCAAGGGGACCTCGTCAAGGTACGCTAACGAAGAGCCCGCCAGCGGGTTAAATGGAATGGCAAGCAGCGAAAAGCGACGCACATTAGAAAACGCCACTTGAACTTTTCATGCAGCTTGGTGGGGTTTAAATCAGTGGCTCAGGAGAGAGGGGAAAAAAAGAGAAGAGCCCGGTGTAAGGATGAGCAGATGAAGGGATGCTGGGTCAGCAGCCAGAGGCGGATCGGACAGTAGACTGCACTGGGCAGGGGGATAAGAAACCACGGAATATATAAAAAATACCTTTAGGAAACGGAGCAGTGCTCTATGTTTAGTCCTGGCCACTTCTCGGGACAGACGGACAGGACTCAAGTCTGCCCGAAGCCGTTCAGTAAGACACGAAGGGAGTTTAACAATGAAAAGGGTGAGATCAGGGTAGTCAAAGAGGAAAGAAATAAGGACAAAGCCGACGGGAGCATTGCCATAATCATAAAAACACAAGTTTTTAATGGAAAGCCCCCTTTAAGGAAGCCCCCCTTCCAAAATCAGTTTAGATGGGATGGAACATGATGAGAGACAGAAGCTGCAGGGTACGGGGCATCGCCCACAGGCTGAGGTTAAGGAGAAATGTCCCGGAGCAGGGCTAAAGCAAAGCAGACCAGGGTTTTCCTCCACCTTGGTCCGAAATCCCTCTGCCAGGCACAGCCAAAGGCAGGACACGGAGCCCGACGTGCGCTCTGCCCGCTCCTGCCTGATAAATCCTCTCCTCCCGATCTTGTTTTCTAATGTCATAGTTCACATTTTCCATCCGCCCGTGGGCCAGGGCACTTAATCCCCGCTGGTTTATTCATTATTAGAAAGCTTTTCAGTTTTCCTTTAGCATCACTGGGGTCTGATTTGATTACAGAATACGTCCAGCGCTGAGTTCATCTTTCTGAGAGAGGAGTGATAATTAGATGACGGTGGCGCAGGCTGGAGGGAGACAGGCAGGAGGAGACGCCTGGGGAAGAGAAAGGGCAAGCGATGGGTGGAAAGGCTCCAGCACCAGCACGACCACGAGCGGCCGAACCCCGCGGTCCAGCCTCTCCTGCCTCTGCCCATCCTCAGAGGCTCACCCTCCGCAGCGCATCTTCAGCAGGAGCGGGTCCGGGCCGGGGTGTTTTTTACCCCTGTCGTTTGTAGAAGAATTAATCAGAAAATTGCAGCCCACCAGGCTTTAAGGTTGGAGCTAAATCCCTTTAAATCGGCGTCACTGAGCTCCCATCCACCGATTATTTAAATAACGGCTTGATTTTTTTTTGTTTTATTTGATTCTAGCCTTCAGAAGAAAAAAAAAAAAAGAAAAAAAAAGCCCCAGATTTTGTTTCAGAACAGATGTAAAATGGCATGAAACATAAAGCACAGCTTTGCTGGATTACATCTCCTTGCCAGCTACGCAGGTAGGTGAGGGCAGGCGCTGCCCTGCGTGCAGGGAAAAGCCAGCCTGGGAAACATGGGATGCAGCCTGGGATCACCAGGAGGAAAGGCAAGGGATGAAGACAAGCCTGTCGCTATCTCTTCCCTGTTAAAATCCACATCAAGGCTGGTTTCAGTCTTCTTGTGGTGGGCGAAGGGCGAAAAGATGCTGCTGGCCACGGAGGGGTACCTTCAGACGGTCTGCTTTTGGTGGCCCGACGGTGAGCCATAGCTTCTCCTTAGAAATAAGGGTCTAGGCGGAGAAACCCAGCAGTATTTTGTGAAGACGTGAAGGAGAAAGCACCTAGCTCAGAAGCGGGGCTCCTCCTTCACTGCTCTTCCCCACCGCACCCTGTGGGCAGGCAAGGCCGTGGCTGCCCGGCATCTGGGCCGTGGTGGGGTTGCAGAAGGTGGGGGGGACACCACCACCGTCACACGTGGTTCAGACCAGGCCGTGGGTCTTGGGGCTGGAAAGCCAGGACAATCGGGGACTCCTTGAAGGAGTCATGATGATCTTAAAGGTCTTTTCCAACCAAATGATTCTATGATTCTATGAGCAGAGGCAACCACGCAAGCTATTGAGTTGCATGAGTTCACCGACAGGCACCAAGAGCCTCATCTGGGTGCTTCCAGTTGCCTGCTAGAGCCCTCTGCCCTCTGTTTTTTATACGCCAAGGTGTTTAAATTTCGGTGCTGTGCAGATGCCCTCCCAGCAGCTCATTTCCTGCAGGAAGCCCAAAGAGATGCCAGTTGAGATAGGGCTGTGGGAGGAGGTGCGGGCTGATGAGAAGACCTCCGAGGCCACAGCAGCAGCGGGGTGCGCAGGTAGGCACTGGCAGAGAGGAGGAAGAGAAGGTAATGTAAACCAGCAAGATCAGAGATAAGGCTGAGATGGAAATGAGAGCGCAGCATCCGCTCCCCGGTCACGCTCACGGGGCTCCGAGGTGGTCTAACCCCGCAGGGTGGTGGATGCAGGCAAAGAGCATCCCCGTGCGCACCCGTCAGCGCTGGGTTTGGTGAGAAAGCATTTGCATTTAAACTGCCGGACTCGTTGTGTCTCCTCCGTCAGGGCTTACGCGTGGCAGGATTATTTATTCCAGGCTATGGCTGGATTCAGTGGCGTCCCTCGTTGAAATATTGGTGATGCTTCTTGCCTTGGGACACAAAGATCTGGGCCCTCGTTATATAGTCAATAATTTCCGGGCCCTGCCCAGGCAGTGGGAGTGGATGGATGTATTAATCCTCCCCGTCTCAGCTCGCAGACGCGGGATCCTAGGGGATCATCTCTGAAAGACATTTGTCTAACCTCAAATCTTCCAGGAAGGAGATGCCAGTCCTTCCCCGCAGACCTGCCCCGGTGGAGCTGCACGTTGCTGCTGACAGAAAGCTTTTAGTGATGTCCAACCCAAACCTTCGCTACGGTGAAGTCAGTGTTTCTGGTCTCACCCTTCCTCCGGTGACCTTACAGCGCAATTGATTACCGTCCATTTTATAATTAAACTTCGCCTGATGACGGGCTCTTCTCACATCTTCTGCTTTCCAGACTAAACAAACCCTGCTTCTTTAAGATTTCCTAATACGCTACGGTTACCGAACCTCATCTTATTATTCGTGCTTCTCCTCTGGACTTCCTCCAGTTCATCAACATCCTTCTCAGCCCGCCAGCCCACCGCGGGCAGGGCGTTCCGGTCCCGGCGTCGGGCTGAGAACAACAACATACCCCGCGTCTCTCACGGCTCAGGCTCCCGCAGACACATCCCTATCTGACACACATCTTTGTGCAGAGGCCCCCACCCCTTTGAACTTGTACCCTTAACCGCTGCCAACCCCCCCACCCCGGCTTGGACCCAGCCCGTGTTTTACACGGGTAAAAACAACTTCCAGCAGCAGGGCTGTTAATGAAAATATCGACCGCAGCCACTCTGCGAGGAGGCTCCGGCAGCGCCCGCTTGCTGCGTTTTCCTGCTCCGATAGTGAACTGGTGATAACCGCCCCCAGAGCCATTTAGGAGCTGGCTGCGCATTTGCTTTCCGCTCGATTCCTCTAAACGACGTTTCTCGGTGTACCGCTGCAAAACCTTGCTTAGGAGAAGAGCAGCGTGTCGGTCCTGTCCCGCTGCAGGAACTTGTTGCTGCGTCCCCAGCCCAGTTATCTACAGCCAGGGGCTGTTTTGGGCAGGAAACCTCAGAACAGCAGCGAGACCACCCGGGGAGAAGTGGTGAAAAGCGAGCAGTCAGGGAATATTTCCGTGAATAAGGCTGCAGAGCTGGGGTCATGCTCAGGGGCTCGTGTGAGCAGTTTGCGTTTTTCTCCCCAAAAAACTTGTGTGTGTGTGCCCGCGAGCTCAGCAGTGTCTCAGCTCGATGCTGGGATGCCTTGGCTGAAATGCCACCCGCGGGGCTGAAAAAGGGGCGCGTTTGGGAGGCTGATAACGGTGGCGAGGAGGAGTATGGAGCAGCACAGGAACAAGGCAAGAACCATACCCTGGACTCGGAGGGAGCACAGCCTGCTCCAGCGCTGGGCATGGCTTGTGGTAGCATCCCGGCCCAGCCGCGGGCCTTCTGGGAATTAAAAATCACACCCAGCACCAGGCAGAGGCTGAGGATGCTCTTGCGGCGTGTTGCTCTCACCCAAGTCACACCAGAGCCCAACAGGTCCCCGGTGACCAGGGAGCGAGGGGGTATTAACAAACACCCGTATTTTGCAGGAGCTGTACGTCGACAACCTCCCATATCGGCCGCACTTGGGGGGATGGACAAAGAGCCACTGGCTCTGTTTTCACTCATTAAAACTGCCCAAACCGAACAGCATGTCATGCACTTAGCGGGTGGCCGCAAGTTCTAAAAGATCTCTGCCAAATAGTTTTGCGGGCACCTGCGCAGCTCCAAACCAGCGGGTTTTAATTTGTACGTGCGGTTCAGGACGGCTCCAGGCTGCAGAGGCAGCGATGGGGAGGGGGCGGCAGCGACTCCTGCCAGATCACCCTGGGGAGCTGGCCCCCTCCCTGTGCGATTTTGTGTTTAATGTATAAATTTAGCTCTGCTTCGCCTCTCCTGTAATTCAGTTTGGCTGGCAGCAGGCTGGCAGGCTGCCCGGACATCGTGAACCGCACACGCCACGCGATGAGAAACACCTTGGGCAGACGGCAGGTCCGGAGCAGCCATCCCATCCCACCTCATCTCATCCCACCTCATCCCAT
>VYZW01032000.1:25289-35748 GCA_013401315.1 Balaeniceps rex
ATCAAAAGAGAGGTAATGACATATCTCTGGACAGTTGTTGAACATGAAATTTGGAAGAGTGAATTAGGGAAAATTTGTCCCTGCAGTTTCTATAAATGCAGTACAAATATAATAACTCTCATGTATACCAATGCAAGCAGCCTGGAGCAGGATGAATAACTGGGTTTGCAATAGCTGGATTGAAATTGAATACTTGCTCCTTTATTTCTTTACAATCCATATATTTTTTCGTGTAAACTTTCAGACTAGGTGTGGGCACCCTGTGGAGTACCTTCATGCCATGTAATAGCTGTGACATCCCTCTTTCCACCAGTAGATATTCAGAGGGTGTCCAGATCTCCAGATATCCTCTGGAGATCATTAGGAGGTTGTCTCTAGAAGATATTACACTTAGAAAAGATTTCTGTATGAAGGTTCTGAAATATATCATTTTCTGAAGTTTAATAAGTGCTGTGCTCTATATGGAGGATCCATCCATCATCCTGCTAAGGGTGGCAAGTCATTGATGGTCATTACCTCTCTTTGGGAGAAATGGCAACAGGCAATACCAAAATCAGCTCTCACTTAGGAAATCACTGCACCTTTAAAGAAAAATGGTCTGTTCAGTTTACTTGAGCTGTCAATGCAAGATGCATGAAGCACAGAGGTGAATAAATTCCAAAGGCGGAATTGCTCACATCTTTGCAAACATAGCTTGAGGTTGCTAACACCAATAAACAGCAGGAATAATTCCAGAGGGGTGCAATCACTAGTGTGTTTAAAATACAGCCCACAAATATGCTAAAAATACATAGAAATACAACCACGGGATGATTGTTTGTCAGTATCAGTCGTCCATCAGATTTACAGGGGCAAACCCATGACTGAATTAATACGTTTCCTTATAGCAACAGGGCGTCACTATAGAAATAAAGCTAATTCATATATTTTTTTTACCATATGCAGACAACATTTTAACAATCTTGGTTGGTTTTGGAAGCTTCCTGGCAACTATCTGAAATCAGTCCTTGTGTCTGCAGTGCTGCGTGTTGATATGAGGAACGTATAATGTAGTCCAAAGTTAGAAAGCCAATTTTTCACAGTTAAATTCCCTGTTGACTTCAGAGAAGGGTTTAATGGAGAAAATACATACAGTTTGGCCCTCGGTTAGCATGGCATAAAATATTTTCTCTGAAAATATGATCAGGCACCCAAAGAAACAAGGGGCTCCTTCCCTACTCTCTGCCCTCACTGTTAGGTTCATATCTGGACACTCAACCCCTCAGGTCACTTGGGAGTTTCAGGATGGATCAGGCCCTTGTGGGTTTGAGGCATAGAAATAGAAATGTGCATTTGTTTAAAGAGGAAAAAAGCCTGGTTTTAACAGTGCTAGCTTGTTTCAAAGCCATGGGTGAATTTTCAGTGGCTTTACTAAAAAAGCAGTTGATTTTCATTAAATTTCTTATGAAAAAAGTCCTCTCCCAATACATAGTCTCATTGCTTTCACAGATGACATTACAGTCTCACTAAATAAAAATTTTGGTTAAGGGGCTATCGTCATATTTAATATTAAACAGGTTGAGATGTACCAAATAGAGGAAAATAAGTTCTGACTCCTTAAAAATAGCATCAGTCAGAAAAAAATATAAAATTCACTCTTTATGTTTAAAGTTAATGTCTAAAACCTGCTGTGCAGGAAAAAAATGGTTTATTCTGTGCCTATTCTCTGCTTTATAAGTCTGCTGTAGCCTTTTAAGGGTAGGTGGCACTTCGATGCTATAAAAAAGAAAAAACCTGTGTTAAATTAAAATATATGTTAGATTTCTGAATTTTTCCTCTATTGGTGGTAGCCTAAGGATAGAAAAATATGCACAAAGCATAGAAATGTTACCTAATTCATTATCCGTAACATGTTATTAGCACGTAATGCTGTATGAAAAAAATTTCAAGATGCTCTGCCTGATGTTATAAAACTACCTCATCTTCATTAGTATGAGAGGAGTTGTTGAAAAGAGCATTCAGTAGGTTGTTCACATACTGGAATGAAAAATCCAAAATACAAGGAAAGGAAGCTTTTATTTAAGGGCAGTCAAATAAAACAGCTGTGTGATTCTACATTATTGAATCACTGCTTATATCCATCAGTTCCATGTATCAGCCATTAGTAAGGAGGGTTCGGATACTTTCAGCCTCTGCAGAGATTTTAGAGTTGTTTTGTTAGTGAAGGCTGGTGGTGAACGGGAGGGACACGAGAGAGGCTTTGCTAGCAGTTTACTACAGGACCCAGAAGTATGCTCTAATAACTCTCTCTCTTACTCTGACCGGCTTACAGCTGAGGTTTTACTCTTGAAACACACACAGGTTTCACCACTGAGAACCAAATAGCTTTTGCACTTCTCCATTCACCATGGCACCACAGTGCACAAAGCAAGGGTTTCTTTGCTCTTAGCATATCTCAAAACAAGCATAAAAGTGGGAAACGCTAGGAAAAGCCCTTAAATTTAGATTTTTTTTGTCTGTTTTGTTTTAAAGAAAATGACGACGGGCACTTTTTTTTTGGCAGTGTTTCATTTTTGGGGGGTTTTGTTGTTTGTTGTTTTTTCTTTTTAGTGCGACTTTGCAATAGGATCAGGTTTGATACAAAATACTTTTCGGGGTTATGATGCAGTTTTGATGGATCTTACAGCAACTAACAAGTGAACAATACTTAAAAATCCTCAGAAATCCTGTCCCAGGGACACGGTCAAAACTTTAGCCTTTCTGAGGTCCACTGGCTCCTTGTTGTACTGACATTCAGTTACAGGTAGCACATTAACAAAAATATTAATTCCAGTGTCATGCTTCGTATCTTCAGTAACATGATGTAAGTGAAGGTGCACTAATTACAACGTGAAGCCATCTGGTTAATTTTAAGCTTGCTATTTTACGTGGCTTCTTTGCTCCTAGACTTTCATTTCAACACTCACTATGAAGAGAAGAAGAGGTTAAACTGTTGCATTTTGTATACAGGGAACAATTCATGTAATATACACCAGTCTGTAAAAACTGTAAATGCTATTTTTTTTTATTTTAAACAGTTTTCTTAGTTTACAAAAGATCAATAATTGGTACCTTTTTACACTCTCAGATTCCTGAATATTGACAGATCTTCAAAGGGAGTATTAGCATATGAAATCTTAAGATTGACTGTCCTGAAGATTTTTAAGACACGATAAAGCTAAAATATCAAGTCTTTTAGACAGCCCCTCTTAACAATTTTGGCAGAGGAGCGCGTCAGAAATCACCAGCAAAGCCCAGCAACCCCCCCCGTGCCACTGTCTGCCTGCACGCTGTTATTTGGTTGCACACTGTTTAAATCCCCAAGGAAAATCACACCTCGCATTCCCTCGCTGGCTGCTGGTGACAGGAACAAGATCCGTACTCATTAATGATCACCAGGGCTCCCTCAATGTGGTTGGGTTTGTAATCAACGTAATACTCCTGGGCTGACATGGCAGCCATTTGATGCATGGTCTGTTTTTGCTTCTGCTTTCTGCGCTGTGTTACAAAGCACTGTCTTAGTTGCCTTAAGCTGGCCGGAAAGCACTTCCAGGAGACGTACAACACTAAAACCACGATGAGGAAGGAAAAAATCAGTGCCATGGTCCCCGTCACCACCTTGTGAATCTGAACGGCGTTCTCCGAGTTCTCGCCGGGCATGGTCACGGTTATGGCGTATGTCGTTTGGTCCCCCTCGCTGTCCTGCACGTCGTACGTGGCGGTGGCCGAGCCGTAGCTGAACGTTTGGTCGCTGTTGTTCGTTACCGGGGAGAGGGTGTTAACACTTGTTGGGTCTGCCGAGTCTTCGCACAAGTGAAAAGCGTACACCGCGTCCAAAACATCCTCGCCCTGTGCGTACTCAGGGGTGGCACAGAGCAGATTGCTGTCGTAGCGACCCTTGAAGTTGCTCAGCCAGGAGGCCAGGGCGCAAACGTTACGGCTGCAATCCCAGGCGTTTGCAGAAAGGCTGATGCTAGTGAGGGACTTCCAGGAGTCGAGGACTCGGGAGTCGATGTAGGTCAGCCGGTTGGAGTCCAGCTGCAGGGATTTGAGGTGAGGTACACTTTCGAAAACGTGAGGTTCGATGTATTCGATTTCGTTGCCGGAGAGATCCATTTTTTCAAGTTGCCATATCCAGTCCAAAGTGTTTACTACGATGGTAACTTTATTCCTTCGCAAGCAGAGAGAGTGCAGGGAGATGAGCCTGGGAAAATGGGCTAAATTCACCTTCACCAAGTCATTGTGCTCAAGGTGCAGCTCAGTGAGTTTGAACAAGCCTGCAAAAGAGTTTCGAGCCAGGCTCTTTAACTGATTGTATCCTATGTCTAGAAACTTCAGGCTGCGACAGTCCTGAAAAATTCTCACTGGCACGAACTTGATGGCGTTCGACCGCATGTGCAAAGTTGTTAGTTTTCTCAGCCCGTGAAACAGGTCAGGCTCCAAAGACTGTAGGTTGTTGTATGATAAATCCACACTGCGCAAGTTTGGCATGGGTCGGAAAGTGGTGTTGGGCAGTTGGGTTATTTTGTTGGAACTCAGGGTGAGCTCTTTAACTCGCCGCAATTTTTGAAAGGCATTCCCCTCCACTGAGCAAATGTGATTGTGATCCAGATAGAGCCACGTGAGCTGCATTAACCCTGTGAACTGTCCATCATGCAGCTCTGAAAGGCTGTTGTACCGCAGAGACAAGCCCATCATGCCCGACAGGTTGCGAGGCATCTCTGTAAGATTCAGTGATTCACAGTACAAAAGCCTGCCCTCACACCGACATAGCTGTGGACACCCACTATTCACGGCTGGAAGCATTTTAGAAAAGATACCCAGCGTACACAATATCAACCCCGGGGGCTTCCTCAGCAGCCAGTTTAAACAGAGACCAATAAGAAGGAAATCCATTAGCAAGAATATTTCCAAATATGCTTGAGAATGTCCATTGAATCTTTTCAAATTCTACATCATATTTTATTTAAGGGGAAAAAAAAAATAAAATAAAAAAAAAACAAAACAAAGCCAGAAAACCAAAGCAAAACAGCAAACAGAACAAACACAGAGGCAAATATTTCACTTTATAGCATGCAGGAGCTGTGCAGCATTAAAGTTCACAGACATTCAAAGGTAAAATGATAGTGATTTTGTTCATGTTAAATGCTGCAGCAAAGAAAAAAAAAATCTTTCTTCATGAAAGAATTTAATTAAAAAGTGTCTTACCCACCCTTTTCCAGAGAGTGACAACCTCCATTCAGTTGCTTCCTTTGTGTTTGGACTAATTATATGCAGAGCTAAAAAAGACCCCTCTGTGCTACAAATTCAGTCCCTTTCAATTTTGTGCAAGGCTGGCAAGCTCACAATGTCTCACTTCGCTTCTGCTCAAAGAGCGAAAGGCTTGTCCAGCTAGCTTTTTAGCTGACTCCTAGGACCTGCAAGTTTCAGAACTATGTACATGAGCTTGATCTTCTCCTTCTCCCTCTGTCCTTTTCTCTGCAGTTAACACTGTGGCGTGAAAAAAACTCCAAACTCTTTACTAACGACTCCACAGGATTTGTCAATCTGTTTAATGTCCATCATTTGCAACGACCATTGACCGGCACAACCTTTACTCCATAGAGAGATTACCATTCATTCACTGACCGGCTAAGGGTAGCTTTATTTCCCATTCTTTGTTCGCTTTGCTTGTTAGGTGATGCTTAGAGCAGAGAGAGACAGCAAGAATCCCTTCCCTTCAGCTGAGCAGTATGTTGCTAGAGCATGCAGAGGCACCTAGTGTTCACTGAGTGTCGTAAGCTGCTCATGATTGTACGCCTGCACTGTGCATCTCAGACATGGGCAGATTGAAAAGGGGTGGGCATAAAACCAACGTTTGAGCGAACCAGGAAAGTAATATATGCTCTTTGATGAAATGGAAAATACTTTAAGCCTATCTCGCCATTTCTCAAACACGCACGCACACACAGCCGCACAAATCATCAACAGCGAGGCAGTGCTAAGTAGGAAGCCTGAGAATTAGGATTCTTTTTTCGCGTTTGTTTAAAGTCTGAATTTATAAGCTATTAGCCGGGAGAGGGAGATACTTGATTTCTTGGTTTGGGAAGGAATATGTAAACCAGTATCTTTGGATTGCTTTTTCTCTCTAATTCTGATGATGAGATTTGCCTTTTGGAGTCTTGGGGTGGGGGAGTGGGGGGAATGTGGTTTTATTCTGACATTGTCTAAATAGAGCATGATTTGAAATTCTGTGCATTCTTTCTCATAGAAATGCAGCCAGAGCTCTGCAAATAGGAATGTCTGGTTTCATATAAGCTTTAATTACATTTGGTCTTTTTCCATCCTGCATATTTTGTGTGTGTTCAGCAGCACATGCCTTTCCTAAAGGCTTTTTTCTTTTTTTTTTTTTTTTTTTTTTTTTGGGCGGTGTAGGCTACGGCACACAAAACTATAATTCTTGCAGCATAAAGATTACTGTGCTTTTGGAATAAGATCAATGTATAGGTTACTCTGACCATGTCGGCAGTATGCAAAGAAGGGCTTTAAAACCCGATTAGTTAATAAGTTCTGCAGATTGTGCTGGTTTTTGTTCCGTGTACCAAAAAAAAATCCTTGCCTGATAATTTGCAGTCCTCATTATCTATGGGAAATGCATTGACAATGAGCTCTCTCTGTAATTTTTACTGACTGAAAAATATACGATACTTCTGTCAGGAAAACGCTGGCCATCTTTTCCTATTATGAAATAGAGTCTAAAGCCTGTGTGCTGGTGAATGCAATCAGAGCTGACAGCTCACGATTCTGCCTGAATTCTCTATGAAGAAGTTTCACATGGAAATACAAGTATTGCAGAAGATCGTGCTCATTTTAAGTCAACATCGGTTGTGAAATGCTGGAGGCAGGGCAAAACTGTTACATTTGCTTTCTTTTTCACAACCGTATTAATTTAAAAAAAAAAAATCTTCTTTTTGAAGTATCTGTTGGAGAGCTATGAAATCCTAGAGCTGTTCGTTGTGTTTGAGTGTGGCTGGCTGCTGTGAGCGTGTGCTGGTAGAGATCAAGGAATGCAGTGATTTGATGCAGCAGAAGTTGTTTTACAGAAGTCCTGGTAAACTTAAGCTCTCGTGCATAAAAATCTGTGAAGGAGATTGATTACAAATGTATTTGCCAAAAAAAAAGTCCTAAATAAATTACAAATATAAAACACTTTGTCTGCGGTTTCAGAACCTGGGAATTAATGTGCTTTTATGCTCCCAATTCAGTTTATTCACATTTTTCTGCTATTCACAGCCTTTGCATTTCAGTGGTGTCAAAGCAGAAATGTGATGCTCTGATAGTATATGAACCTCTTACATGTTTTAGCATTTGGGCAGGAAAGCTGAATGTGTTCTTCCTCTCCCAAGATCATGCTGTTTTATTCAAAGCAGGTTGTTTATGCAAGTGTCCACTGGTTGCAGTACACCTTAATTCTGTTTCTTAGTACACAAAAGCAGGAGGGAAAGCAATGACAGAACCAAGCGAAAGAGCATTGAAACAGGAGAAGAGACTAAAAAAACCTTGTCCAAGAATATATTCCGGATTACATTTCTGAATATTTTGATGCAATTAGCAGGAAAAAATTTAAAATATGACTTGAACTTTATGGGTATGAAGAAAGGTTCAAAGCGATAAGGTTGTATCCTTTAAAAGACAGCCACCCTATGAGTCTTCATGGGGTAGGTCTTACTGCCTTCTCCCATATAATAATTTGGGGAGAGATCTGCAACAGTAGCCCTAAAAATTTCAACGATGTCTTCAAGGAAAGCTGACATTTTCTGCAAATCAGATGATGATAATGATCACTTAGATACCATCTAAATGCTGTGTATAAAGTGAAGGATTCCTCTAGTAGAGATGAAACTCCTTGATACATCCCCGTGAAGAGCTGAATACTTTTTTTCACTGCTTCTTCTTGCTGTCACCGGGGATACAGCCTGGATCCTAACCAATCTGCCTATTCCCACGCTGGCATATAATCTATTATCATTTGGTTTCCAGAGGTAGAAATTAGAGCAGACAGTACCAAACCTATAGAGCATCAGCTGGAAGACTGACAAATAGGATTAGGGACCCAGAATTAATGGCCCTCAGCACACTATCTCACAGCTCTGTCAGAGGTTTATTGCATGAGAAACTCTGCTCTTATTTGTCCAAAATTTGTTTGTAAAAAAGAATCCAGGTAGTCTTAAAATGAGAGACCTCAACGTATGTTTGGGGCCATGGTGCTGAGGCAGAGTAGTGACCAAATTCAAGAATTATGGCATGTGGATCTGAAAAGACAAACTTGGGTGACTATATCTCTTAGCCCTGAAATATCTTTTGTAAATTTGTTTTTCTCCTATTTTTTTGAAATGTACTTTTTTGTGCAATAAAACTAGGAATCCACTTTGAACATGATTGTAATGCAAAGGGCTTAATTTCCACTGTCTGAGCTGTTATCACAGCCAAACTGTTACACATTTTCTGAAGTTTCAAAGCCTCGGGCAAATCTCTGTAAATTAGCGGATTTAAATTAGCTTTATTAAATGTGCTATTATAAAACATTTTAAGAAGCGCGAACTAAGTTTTTATGTGTTTAAGGGAGATTGATTAAATCAATGTAATGTAGGTTACCGAATAACAACATGAGTAAAGTTTTAGAAAGTTTGGCTGGGAAGCTATTTCTTGGAGTCATGACAAGTGTAATTCACTGGCAACACCCCGCAGTGATTGTAAAAATTGCTCAGGTTGAAAAAGGAAAATATTTTTCAATGTATTTAGTCTACACATTCTTAATATTGTGTTCAGATTAGTGTCACATATCATTTAACTAGCCTCAGAATCATTTCATACTTACTAATTCCTTGTATTGCATGGCATTGCTGTTTGTACCTAGATATTTAACCTGCCTGAGTTTGCAATCCAGGGCTTAGGACAGAGTGAATAAGATCAGAATCTGGCCACTAATGTCTAACTGTGCATATATATACGTGCTTTAATATATTAACCAACAAAGTACAAAAAGACAAAACAGTATATTATATACTAAGTATATTTCTTTCTTCTGGCATTTTCTGAGTGGTTTCTATCAGTGTAATAAAAAGTGGGACTTTTAGTGGTGATTTTAATTTCCTTTCATGAATGGACAGACTCAAACCTTGATCTTACATGGTAGTCTTTAATTTTCAAGTGCACCGAACCATGGCATTTTGTATAAAGGAAAGATTTAAAAACAGAAAAGAGAAGAAAAAGGCATGACTTCAAGTAAAGCAAATTAAATACGTTATTTCTCTAGTATTATATCTCAGTCATCCCTGGCATTTGGTCGGCTGTCCCTTCTATATAGAATTCAGGGTTTCAGCTGATAAGAAGTCCATCACCTATATAACATCTCACTTTTAGTAAATATAAAAATGCACTATATTACCCAAGCTTTTGACCAAAATACTTCTGGCAACTCAAGATGTCAAAGTATTAATGATAACTACCGTTAAATTATTGCAGTGCAGAAGAGACGCATTGGATTTGTTAATACCTTTAAATAATAGATATTCTTATGTAAATCATCTTATTGTTTTTGACAATGTGATAAACACTTTTTCTCTCTCATTACAGTCACTCCATTCTCATCATCAGCCACATTCAATAGCAGCTATTCATGTACAACTCTATAAAGACCTATGTGCAGAATTGTCAATGCAATGCAGAAATGTCAACTTTTAGGAAAATATATCAGTCGTAAAATGAAGTGTCTCTCTCCTCCATTCATTACTAATAGACTACTTGAATAAGCTAAAGAGTTACTGACTCTCTTAAGTAGCTGTGAAATTGCCTATGGATTTCTGGATGTGCTGTCAAAGCTATAGACAGTTATTGGTTGTGAATGTCCAGGTATAATGGAAAAATGACAAGAAATCAAAACTATCCTTTTGTGATTAATCAACACACAGCTGAAGATCATGTAGCATCCTGGTTAAGCAAAGACTGGTGTGTTACAGTCAAGTTACTGGGTTGTTGGAGCTCCTGGTTTATAGGGAAAGTGGAAATTTAAACCTTGGTTTTCCATGAATTCTTGCTAATTTTTATCTCTAAAAATGTCTTGGGAAGTTTTGGAGGAAGCATGTGTAAAGTGCAATGATTAGCAATTGTAAAGGTTTTAGTTAGTCATATTTAATTGGAAATCAATTAGTTCCACCTTCAGAAATGCTAAGCTAGACACTCCAGAAAGGTTCGTCTCAAGACCTTCCCAAGCATCTCTGGAGGTGACAGCAAATGAACTGTAATTGATTTCCAATTAGCTTAAAAGCAAAGAGGGCCACAGCTTATCCATACACTTGAATACATCTACTTTGCCCTCTTCTACTGTTGCTAGTTCATCTGTAAGGATTATTTTTGAATAAACTATAATGCTAAATGGTCTTTTATTTGTGTTTTAAGACTC
>VYZW01032008.1:0-31419 GCA_013401315.1 Balaeniceps rex
GGGCTTCCCCGGCTCCCCGCATGGAGGGACGCCCGCCCCGCCCCGCCCGGCGGCCATGAACACGGCTGTTAAACACACCCCCCAGCCCCCCGGTGCTACCCCCGGCCCCGGGGAGCGTAATCGGATTGTCCCCGCTCGGTGCGGCGGGTGCGAGCGGAGCCGCCATCAGCCGCCGCTCCCCCGGAGCGGAGCTAATCGGATTGACACGATCCCGGCAAGATGGTGCGGGGCCGGGCGGGGCCGCCCAGCCCCACCGGGAACGGCCGCGGGCTCCCGGCCCTCGGCGCCCCGCTCCGGCCGGCCCGGAGGGGAGGGCGGGGAGGCGGCGGGGGAAGAGAGAAAAGGAGGGGAAAAAAGGGGAAGGAAAAAAAAAAAAAGGCAACCGGGGGAGGATAAATAAATAAATAAAGTGACACCCAGTCCTGAATCAGGGCAGGCTTTGTTAGAGAAAATTGCAGCTTGATCTGCATAATGGGAACTCGGGCTGCCCAAGGCTATCTTTTTATTGCATGTGTGTCTGCTGTTATCAATTTTGTGAACGATTTCACAGGGAGCCTGGCAGACTTGAGCTGGAATAATATGCAAAGATGAGCTTTGAATAATGAATGATGTGCTTTTAAACCAATTCCAAAGTGTCTGTGATAGTACAATATGAAAAGGGGTGGTAAGTAATAGTATATTTAAAAGGCGCTAGTATGTTTTTATTACTATATTTAAAAAGATATCTATATTATTTTTGTGAAATGGATAATATATCACAGAGTCTTTGATAATCAGCTAAACAATACATTTTTCTTTGGGAAAACTCTCCTGGTTTTACACAGTTAAATATAGAGTATCAGCGTACAGCTTTGTAACGCTCGGCTACCTTATTAAATATTAACTCTATTTTAATATTAACTTTTAAATTTAATATGTTGACGTTCTGCAGTTTTACTTTAATTATGTTTTATAATTAATAACCCGGGACGTATGGTATCCTTACATGCAACTCTCCCGCAGCCGCCTCGTCTCCCTCACCCCTCCGCGGGTTGGGGGCGCGCAGCCCCGCGCAGCCCCGCGGCACCGCTCCGCTCCCAAAACCTGCCTCCGCGTTGCCAAGTGCAGCGTTTCAGTGGGGCCGGGTCGGGCCGCGCTGCCGGGCTCCGCTCCCGGTCCCCCCCTGGGACCCCCCGTCCGCCCGGCGCGGAGGGAGCGGAGCTGCGGCCCCGACGGCGCTGCCCGGGCTGGAGCCGGGTCCCCGCGTCCCCCCGGCACGACACAGCGCTGCGATGCGCAGCAGTGCCTGGGGCCGGGCGGGTGCCTGCTGGAGAGACCGTGGCGTGGGTATGAACTCGCTCACCCAAACCCGGGCTGCTCCGTGCCATCGGGGAGCCAGACCCAGCTCAGGGCTGGCCCCGCCAGGCAGAGGAGGCAGCGGGAGCCCCGGGCAGGCACGGAGCACCCGCAGCGTGTCCCCAGCACCCTGCACCAAGGCAGCCCCCCCATCACAGGGGCACAGCTGAGTGCAAATAGCCCCGCACCCAGCGGGGCTGCAGCCCGGCCCCAGGCACGGCACAGCATGGCACAGCATGGCACGGCATGGCACAGTGTGGCATGGCATAGCCTTTGCATGACATAGCATGGCGGTTTGCATGGCACGGCATGGTACGGCACAAGGCCAGCCTGCAAGTGCCAGCTGCAAGCAGCTGGCTGCAGAGGTGCTTCTAACCCAGGCACGGGGAGGTGGAGCAGGTGCAGCACCAGTAGGACAGTGTCCGGCTGGGGGGACACAGCCTGGCAGCCCCACCAGACCAGCAGGGAAGCCACCAGAGCCACATGGGCAGGGGGAGGCCAGGAAGGGAGAGCTCCGGGGGGGGGGGCGTGCGGGGAGGCTGCTGTGGAGTGAGAGGTGAAACATTGTCATTCCCTGTAAAATTCAGACAGCACATTGTACAAGTATTAACTGAGATGCAGTGCGGAGTGAGCGACGCCGGCAGAAAGAAGCACAGCGTGCCCTGCTGCCCCACCGTGGCGTGGGTCCTTCGGCCCTGGCGGGGAGCGTGGCTGCGCTGGCTCTGCCAGGCTGCACAGGCTGGGCTGGCGCTGCAGCGTGGGTTCGGAGTGTGCCGCACCCAGCCACCTGCAAAGGCATGGAGGACACACACACATAGTTAAGAGGGAGGAAAAAAGTAAGTAACACTATGTAAGAGGAGTGACCACCTCCCCGGCACCACTGGGCAGAAGGGACCCCCGCCCAGTTTGTCACTGGGAGTCACTGGGGGCAGAAAAGCAACGTCCATCTCACCCACCCCAAAAACCTAGAGCTGCTCCCAGGCCTGGCTGCCGTGGGGGGACACGGAGGGGGTGCGCCACAGCCAGCCATGGTCACTGGGTTTAGCTATGGTGTGCACATACACTCCGCGGCCCCGGGAACATCTTTGGGCTTGAGACATGCAGGGCCCTGCAGGGAGGGCGTCCTCACAGGACCCGCGTCCTTGCAGGACCTGCCACATGCCCAGCAGCAGCTAATGCCACCGTTCAGCTTTTCAAGTGCTTCCTGTAGGATGAGATAATAAAAACACGCGATGAAATACACGCTGACCCAACCGCAAATGCCTCTGCCTTTCTAAAGCAAGGCAGCTCCATCACCCCTCTTTCACTGTGGCACCAGGCATTTCTGTATCTGCATTTGGAGTGGGTTTGCCAGTGGTGACCCCAGCTGTGCCACCAGCACATGCTCCTGTGCACCGCAGGCACCAATGTGTGCAGCATCCATGGCTGGGCCCGTGGGCTGCGCCTCAAAGGAAAAGAAACGGGGCCGCAGCTCTAGTAGCCACAGCCATTGCTGGAAAGCAGAGGAGTGACAGGGATGGTCCCCTCTCCTGGGCATGTCCCAGCGCCACGGAAAATGAAATCCCCATTGGGAGGAGGTTCGCAGTGCCAGGATGTTATTTAGTGGCTGGGAGCGGTGAGGACAGGGAGGTGGCATGGGCTGGTGGGTAATGGCATGCAGATGGTCTTCAGCTCCTTCCCACCAAGGGGCCCTGGAGGTTCCCCGAGGATGAGCACAGTACGCAGGAGCAGAGACAAGTGGTACTGGTTAGGACCAGACCCAGCACTGAGCATCTGGAGACCGAACAGCGAAGGACCATTCCCCATGGCAGCCTCAAGCATCACTCCCGCCCCGTCATCCTCCCACCACCTTGGGGCCAACAACGGATGGCACAACAGGGACCCAGAGCAGCACACAGATTTCACCCTGAGAGGGTCCCATGCCACCTGTGCCAGCCCCAGCACAGCTCAGAGCCTGCCCAGGGATGGGCTCAGCCCCAGGGGCTGGGGGGGATGTGCAGCCCCGACCAGCACACGCAGCATCCCTCCACGCAGCTCAGCTGCTCTGCTGTAAAGTAGCTGTGGTTAAATGTTTACTGTCAAAATTTAGGGCCAAATGATCCATTACACCTTTTTTTTTTAATGTTTACCATTAATTATTTTTAAAATGAGGCATTTTGTTTCTAAGGTGAGAGGGACAGGTCTCTGGGCATGAGACCAAGAGAAACCACTGCAGGGCTCCTCCAGCCTTTTCAAACCAGTAGGCAGCATTTTATAATAATGGGCCATTAATTGATGGTGCATTACTGCGCAGTTCCTACCGAGCTGCCTAGCACAGCCGCACGAGAGCAGGGGGCCACAGTGTGATTGATGCTCTCGCAGGAAACCCAGGGGCAGCCCGGCCGATGCTCGGTTGGGTTCAAGCAGCCGCTGCGAGGCTGCATGGAGGCTGGGAGCTGCTAATAACCCCCCTGCACCTGCCGTGGCTGCTTGCACACAGGCTGTGATGCTGCACTCAGCTGGAGAGGAGAAACCACCCCAGAGCTGGGGACCCTTCCACCCCACACACTTTTAAACAGCCATACAGCCTGCAACCGCGGTGTATACGATATGGCTGTAGGGGTAGAGGTGTGAGTGCTGTGGGCACACCTGACCTGTCGTGGTGGTGCTGGGAAAGTGCCCCCACTGTCCCCAGGGCTGCAGTGCCTGGCAGTGCCCACAGAGCTCATCCTGGGAGACAGCAGTTGGCAGGCAACGAATTCGCCTCTGACAAAGCTGTGAAAATACAGGCTCAGGGTCTTCAGCGAGCCCAGGCAGTTAGGAGGTTGGATCACACGCTGAGCACGTGCTTCAACTGCTGCTTAACTGCTGCGCTGGGGCTTTAGTCCAGCCAAGCGCTGGACCTCGTGCTGCCTTGAGGAGCTCCACAGAGCATTAGCCAGCCCAGTGCATCCATTCAGCTGCATTTCTGCATTTCCAGCTCCTCTCACATTGCCCCATCCCTGACCCTCTGGCTGTGCACGTCCTGGGCTGCCACTCGGCCGGCACGCTGTCCTGAATATCCAGGTGCCCAGAAGCTCAGATTTCTCTGAAGGCTCCTTCATTTGGGGCCTGGGACCGGCGATGGCCACAGCGACCCTTGCCCGAGGTACTGCCTGACAGCTGAAAGCCAGCGCTTAGAGGAAGAGGGGTTTGACCAGTGTCTGGCCTGCAGCTCTGGTCTTCAGCAGCGTCTTCGTGCTGCCTCGCTGGCTGTCGCACTGCCACAAATAAATCCTCTTTCTTTAAAGGACACTAAACACATATCAAACTCCCCTGTTGTCCTCAGATCCTCCTTTAACGTGCGGGAATTCACAGGTTGGGAACTGGTCTCTATCTCCGGCAGCTGGGAAGTCTCTGCGAGCCTGAGCCTGCAGCAAGTGGCCGCTGCTGCTAGAGCCCAGTGCAGGGCTGCAGGAGGCACCGGTGACTGTGGGGACGTGCCAATCCCCTAAAGGCATCGCCTGGTGTTTCAGGTTTTGTCTCTTCCCATAAGGTGACAGGGAACGGTGATATCTCTCTGCATGAGATGCTGAGATGTTTCTGCTGTAGCTCCTGGTTTTGGCAGCAGATCTTGGAGTGGGCAAGGCCAGTCCTGTTCTACACAGCCTTTTCTAGATGGATATTGCTGCATAAACCCCACATGTTTTTGAGTTATTTAGCACATCACTGATTACGTACAATTCGTGTGGAAGTCATCATGACAGAGGACACAAAGAAGTTGTTCCTCAGCTGTAGCCCTGGAAGTAGCATCCTTGCAGGACCAGTGGGGTGACGCCAGTGTTCAGACTGGAGAGGGACACGGGTGCTCTGTGTCCTGGCATGGGAAGGGGAAGGAGGAGGGAATGATCGAAAGCAGTTTATGCTCAGCAAGCTGCCACCTGAGCTCTGCCTGTACCCCGCTGCCAGCAGCAGTGCCCACCCCGGGGGGACACACTGGGCAGGCAGGGGTTGGGGTGTGCACACAGGGAGCCCCGTGGGTGTGGGCCACTGCGGCTGACAGGCCCCAGGACAAAAGCACTGTCCTCGCTGCCACGTCCCGGTGATGGAAAGGGACCCCATTACAATCTGGTCAGGGTGTCGTGCCCGCGGCCGTGCTGTCGCGGGCAGGCAGAAAGCTCGCTCTCTGGGGAGCAATGCTGGGGTCGGGCACTCAGCTCTTGGTGCTCAGCAGAGCAGAGCAGCAGTTTTGTCAGCCCACAAGGGTTAAATCAGCTGCTCTTTTTCTGAGGCAAGAGCTCTGGTGCTGCAGAGTCTAAAGGTCATTCCCCTCTGCCCCTTCCTTTAACCTCGGGAGGGCTGCACCTCTCCTGGCTCCAGCTGGGGAGAGCTTCACCCCACGCAGGCAGAAGGGGAGGTCTGGGGGTAGCTGAGGTCCACCCTCATCCGCCCTTTCCTCATCAGCCAAGGTATATTCCCTGTCCCCCTCCACAGAAGAGCTCGAGGCAACAGCCCCACGAGCGGAGGCTGGCTGACCCCAGACGCCAATAAACCTCCTTGTCCTCCGTGTCCCAGTGGGTGAAAACAGTTACAGAGCAAACAGTTAAAGGTGGTTTGCAGCCTCCGACAGATGAATGTGCCTTAGTGGTTTCAATTCACATTTCAAAGCACGTCTTTATGGGGTTGGTAACCTTAACTGTTATATTAAAAAAGCCAAAACTTTGTTTTAGTTCAGAAATCTATGCATTGGTCCGTGAACGCCCGAGACTAGATGAGATGGGGAGGGTACGAGGGAAGCGCTGGGCAAGGAACCACCGCTGAAAGGGAAGAGAGCACAGAGGATGACAGGCAGATGGGGCTCAATGTGTTTCTGCCATCGCTGATAAGATCAGGCTATAGCGAAGCCAACAGGGAACATCCCAGTAGTGGGGACAAACCCTTAAAGATGCAAAGACATCTGGTCTCCCTGAGCAGCAGCACCAGCCCCGGCTGGAAGAAGGCTGGAAGGTATTCCAGGTCTGTGTGTAAACCTGGGAAAGCAGCCGGTGTTTCAGTTCAGCTTCCTTCTCTCTTTTATTCTTATTTTATATACCAAGCAGCAGCTGCTGCCAGATTTGTCTACTAAACGTGACTTTTGTTGGGCAAATTACATTAGGATGGATGCCGCAGGTATCCATTAAGGTTTATTTATCGTGATAGTGTTTGGATATCACGCTTATAAATAACTTATGTTATGGCTTTTGTTTGTAGAAATGTAACTTACATATTTTATTATGCTTTCTGTAAACCTCAAAAAGAATGTTGTCAAAGAAGCGCCTCTTAACAGCAGTCTAAACTATGGTACATAAAATCTACACTAACATTATTTTTTAATACGGCAAGGAAGCATGTTATCCCTCTACAGTTTGAAAGGTTTGCTGTCATCATAAACTCGTACTACAATAAAACATTAACAAGTCTAAGAAATTATTTTGTAAGGTGTGCATATACTGGCGGCTGAGTTTCTTCAAAGCCTCCTTATGCAAGCAGGGCAAGGTATTAAAACTTTGTGTTTTCCCCAGAAAGCTGCCTTTGCCTCCTCTAGCAAGCAGAGGCTGACTTGTGGAAGGCTGCTCTAGGGATGGTTTGCTCTCCCTCGCAGAGGGGCAGACACTTACCTGGGGTTCAGCAGTCGTTGCTTTTCACTGTAACAATATAAAATGCATTTGGGGGAGAATCAGACCTATATTACAGTCCCAAGTTGCTTGCATCATCAGGCAGGCGCGCATTGGTTTCTTGAGATGAAATCACTTCGGGGCCAAGCGGTGTCTCCTTTCTGACATTTCCCATTCCATTGTTTCCACTTTTTTTTTTAAAAGGAAAAAAAATCCAACCCCCTTAAGGCAATTATGTCTTTAAAAAAAAGTGTAAGGCACTACATGTGCTTTGTAAACACAAGGAAATTCTGGGCTGTACCCCCTTTGACAGCGCCCTTTTAAAAAGCTGACAGTAAAGACTCTCAACAAAGAATCTGGAGTCATAAAACACGCTCTTTATTTGCTAACCTAAAAGCAAGCGTATTTATACGACCAGCTACTCTAAATAAGTTCCTGTTGTCAATTGTTAACCAAGGTTGAAACGCTGCTCAAATACGTGTCTCAAGCTTGGCCAGTTTGTAAGATGCTCTTTAGAGTCTCACTTGTGAGTTGTTACAAGGGATGTGTTAGAAGGGAAATTTCAGAAACATACTTGAGTGCTCCAGGGAGTCAGTAGCTGTATATTAAAGCAAGCCCTAAAGTCTGAGTGCCGAGTTATGAGGGCACACGTCCTCTCCTTTTCAATATGCCAAACTCCAGCTCTCAGCAGAGCAGCTAATTTAACCAGTAAATGGGCTGGTTTGTGAGCACATGCTGATGGTATGCAACTGCTATTTATTTCCACTGTATGACAAAGAAAACGGAGTCACAGAACCCATTAGCTTTCATCTAAGCCTTTAATGCCAATGTACGGTGCTGGAAGGCTTCGGAAGGGTTTATATAGCCGGAAAGGAGGCGGCACTGCTCGGCACTGAGCTCTGCACCCACCAGCAAGGTGACATGGAGAAACCTTTCCCCAAGCCCCAGCTCACATGGAGACTTGCACACATATTCATGAGTTCAGTTTTGCAACTTCAAAAATCTGACTTAGCAGCACAGATTCCAGTTTCCTTTAAGGATCAAAATGAAAAGTGAATGACTGTACCAATTCGTACACATTTGATGTGTTGATAACGATCATACACTTTCTGCAAAGTTTTCAAACCTCGGCACATGGCATCAGGCCGCACGTAGAAACAATCCAAATCTGCAGCTCTCTAGTAACCTCAATTGATTCTTTTCTCAGGTAGTCAGCACTCTTGGAAATCAGAGCCTTTGGCTGCAGATTACATGCTTTCTCCAGCTGAGCTTAAATATAAACTGAAAAGTGCTTAACAAAATGACTTCCTTTCAGATTTAGTTCCTGCAATTTAAAAATGTGCAGAAAAATAACAGTTGCAAAGAAAAAAATGGAAAAAAGGTATAAGAAATACAGGTATGAACTTTTCCTCCCTATTGGCCACAATTAAAAATTCCCATTCTTATCTAAGCAGTTGTGAAATATTACTAAATACGCAAATGTAGCAAGCATGAAAAACACATGAAATCAATTATTTACATAAGAAGAAAAAAGAAAAACCCAACCCAATTCAAACCCAATACCAATAGTTTGTAATTGCACATAACAGCTTTTCTACATTATAAACTAATTGGCTTACTGCTTAAATAGTTCTAATTTTTGTGAGATCTTGCTTCAATTCATTTGTGTATTTCCTCAGCCCACACAGTACCTCCTGCCCACCACACAAGATACTAATTGTTCCCCATGAAACCAGAGTGGCGAGTCCAAGTGTGAGCTTTGGACTGGAGGAGGGATTTTGTTCTGGTACACACCAAACTCTTTCCGACCTCTGAGAGGTGAAGACAAATCTGCTGAATGTGCTGTTTCAGAGGCATGCGTTCATCTTCATTGTGCCACACGCTGCTTAAATATGGGCAATAAGTCTCTGTAACTATCTGCTTTCTTTTTTGTAGTAGTCGATAGATTTTATTCTTTTTAAACAGTGTTTTAACAACTTTATTTTCTTCTGTGTTTTTTTACAATTTCCAAAGACCTGGAAAATATGTCCTTGTGAAATTAAAATATCATCAGTACTACATTAAAGCTTACTCCATCATCTCTTATTGTATTACGTGCAACATTCTCAATTTTCTTGCTATATTTATAGCCTAAAATGTTAATTTTTAGTCTTCTACTTTGTTGTCCACATTGTCATTAACCGCCAGTGCTGAAAAGAAATAAACATTTTGTAGAAAAATAGTCATTATTTCAAAAAGATGTCATATAAAATTTGTACTGGCTTTCATCTCATTTTCAAACAAATATGACCTCAGAGTGAGCTTGGAGTTTTTAATTGATGAGATATTATTTACTATTATGTGTAGAACTCAGAATCATTAACTGATACAAGTTTAGAAGGAACGCATATTTATTTTGTTCTTTGGTTAAGTACTGTTTCTAAACCATTTCATAAAGATAAAACAACAGGATAATAAATTTTGATAAGAAAGGCTGAAAACATTCTTCAAACTAAGGCTGATTTTCCATTGCTTTCACTATTATAAATCCTTACATTTAGGCCAGAGATATAAAAAGGCAGAAGACATCTTAAAAAAATAGTTTTCACAAGGGTCAAAAATCTATCTAACAATATAACAGGGTCCCAAAACTTTCAGAGTTGGTTTATTAGTCAGTGCTCCGTTTCCAAAGTCATTGTCAGCTCATCATATCTAAACTGCCAGGATCTGAGGCCCCTTCACTGCGCAGAGCTTCAGCCATGTCTCTTCGAAAGACTGACATATTCTGGGTGAACCTGGGAAAAAGAGAACCCAGATGGTTGGTTAAAGGAGACCTGATATTGAGAGATGTATTTCAAGAATCGGTAAAAAGAATAACTATAATGTAAATTTTAAATTGAAAGAAAAACAGAGGAAAACTCACAAACAAAATCACTAGCTGCCCTCAAAAAACAGTCCTATGAAATAACAATGAGCATGTAAACATGTACGGGCAGGATTATAAACTCAGCCTACCAACAGTGTGAAACATTTTAAAAGTCAGCTGGGAAATGAATGCAACGAGAAACCTTTCCATCTCATGTGACTCAGAACATGTCCTTTCTCCCAAACCTCCAGCAAAGGGCTCTTTGGGACATGTCCAGATGGTCATCAAGGCCAGGCTCTCTCAGACCTACCTTCCTCCCTCATGAGTGGTGTCAGAGTTCAACCTGTCTCTCAGTGCAATGCGGTACCATCACCCATCTGGCACAGAATGAATTCACAAAAATATTCCTCAACAGTTCTCTACTGGCAGGTGTAGGATGGGAAATCCGTCCAGTGTCATCACACCTGAGACTGAATGACAACTCTGACTCAGCTTGTATGACAGCCCAAATATGATCTACTCCCTGGGTCTATCCTTACCTGAAACGAAGAGTTTAATTGCCATTTATCAAATCTCATGTATGTATTTAAAAAAAAAACCCAAACAACCAAAAAACCAACCAAAACCCACACACAAAATTATTTAAAATGTCAGAAACATATATTGCACCCTGCATTTAGGGTTTTTGAAATGTTCTTTTGTTTGTTGCCTCAATGCTCTTCGCTTTGATTGTGTCAGACTTTGCTGGCTCGCTATAGCGAAGCTAATAAAGTCTCCTGAAGAACGGCTCCTTAGGGCTCCTTCCTGCAAAGGACTGGTGGACAGGTGCTTGCAAAACTGATGGGATCTCAGCAAAGGTCTCTTTGTGGGACCAGGGGTAATAATCCTTCCCGACTGCCTCCACTGTACTGTACTTTATGGGTATGTCTAGCAGCAGTGTGGTAAACTGGGGCTTGCGGTGCGTGGAAATACAGGATGCAATCGTGAGTTCATTCTTTATTCTATTCATAATTTTTTACGTTTGTGCTTATTTCCTTACTAATGGAAATTGATTTCTGCTCAATTTTAAACAATCACAGTTAAAAGAAGCCTCCTGTTCCACAGAGTAAATCTGAGAAGGATTACAAATCAAGAGCTGAAAACAGAAAAGCCATCGTATTAACTCATGCTGCTTGTTGGGGAAGTGATGGCTTAAAAGTCTTCCCAAGTTAGACAGGCGGATGCTACTGAGACAGACAAGCTGCTTGTTCGACCAAATTATCTCTATCCCCCTCACACCTGCACCCATCCCTCCCCACCTGCACTTCCACAAAAGCTCTCCGAGAGCTTCTGCACCACTGCCTATCTGAGAGTACTCCACAGTGCTTCGAGATGAAAATCCCCTTTAAATCCACAGATATTTGAATCTAACACTTGCCAAATCTAGTATTTGCTGGCAGCCCAAGTGATGGAAGCCTCTGTCCATGCCCTGAACAGGGAGAGCACAGACAGCAGAGCTGGATTCCCCACGCTGCCCAACTACCATGCCTCACTGCCCGCCTGGAGGTGACAGGGGAGCTCGGCCTCCTGCCCATCCACCTTCCCCGAGCCTAGGCTAGTTCTCAGAATAGGGCAGCTCACAGAAACTTCACATCAAAGTATGTTTTTCTCAGAAAACAATGTTATCTTAAGGACTTCTTGCCTTCAGTAAATAAAAATATATAGGGAACTAAAAACTATTTAGTTGTAAGAATGAGTTTTACTCAGTTTTTCTTTTTTTTTAAATCCTGAAGGACTGTTGAGTCAGATGACTCCCCTTGGCATTTACAGCTCTAAGGTCAGACTACATCCTACAGCCCTCCACTGCTAGCTCAGTTTTTCTTTGTTTTAACAGGTATTCTCCTCCTTCCTGGTGGCTCTCTGCCTTTTCCCCAGGTTTTCTGCTGATCCATAATACAGGTTACACAGAAAGTCTGTCTGATTTATTAGCGCCATGGATGTGATCTCCGTGCTTCTCTGGGTTCGCTTCCAAATTCCCCTGTCTCTGGCTATCATCCACAGTCAGGCCGAAAGGAACTTACACCTTTAGTACCAGAACTTAATAGGAAAATGAAGCAAAATTGTGGAGACCATAATTAATGCAAAACTATTTAAGAATTAATCAAGTTCAACGTAATTTTCACACAAACAGAGAAGTAGTCAGAGAAATAAAATCACCAAATGGTTTTAGCCATCACTTCTCTCCAAGCCCCTTTCCGATTTGTTTCAAGCTTTCCAGGAAGTTCCACAGTCTGGACTTAGATTGTGTCTCTATACTTTCAAGGTTTGCTTTGGTTGAATAATGCAGATGGAAGAGAAAATGCAGCTAGCGAGTAACAAAATGTTAGTGTGAACATTAAATGCAGACAAACTCGCCATTTCTTTTGTGAAGGCTTCTACTTTTCAAATGAGGGCAAGTTTGGGTGAATTTGTGAATCATGTTAAAAAAAAAATCCTTGCCTCATTTATCTACAATGTGTAAGTGGCCCCACTGGATCCCTTCTCATTCCGGCATTTCACAAGCAGTTGCTTAACCCCAACACCAGCAAGAAAAGGCTCTGTCAGAGCAACAGCACCGCTGGAGGCTGAAGCAAGTGTTTTATCAGAGGGGTTTAAAGTTGGAAAAAGGTATCTCTGAAATAAAGCAGTTTTTCCCAAGTGAAAAAGCACCAGCTGCAGCCTGGCAAACCTTGACCAAAAAAATACATAATTTTCAAATGTTCAGGCTCTAACTGTTAAGTCTAGGGATGAATTCTTTGATAGGATATTATCTTCCTTTCAAAAGGAACTGCAGTTTAAGGCTACCGGGAATACTTCCTATGTTATTTTTTTTCCCAGTTAAAGTTTCTATTTCTCTTTTATTCTTTCAGGTTACTTATGTGTTATGAACTTACCTGTCTCTGTTCTTTACCAAAAGGTTTTGCTCGACTCCTTCCATAAGATTCCTGAAGCACTGGTCGAGAACTTCACGTTTGTTGTCAGGCTGGCTGGTTATCAAGGTTGCCCTTAGTTCACTGAAGTACTATGACAGTAAAGCAGAGAATATTAAAAATGAGGTTTGGAAATTTAAACCCAGAGTTACTCATCTACATCTGGAGCACTCTTGAGCAAGTGCTTCATATGTTGCCCTCTGGGAGAGGAGTTTGGCCAACAGCACGCAGAGGTCTATCTGAATCGGGTTTCAGATGCTGCCTTCCTGAAGTGCACCAGCTTCGGCTGTACATCATGACTGAAGTTTAGTGCCACCTAACCAGTTCCAAGACAGAAAGCCACCTAAGAGAGGTGGCAGAAACATTCTTGACTACTTTTCAACTCTTTTCAGAATGGTGCAAATTTGTACACTTCGCTGTGGGCTCTAATCACTTCAGTGCTGTGATGGGACAGACTCACCTTTGCTTCTTTAGAAGCCAAGTAATCTATATGATTTTCTATATACTATTCCCATTATATTCCGGCAGATTTATACACTAGTTAAAATAGAACTTTTTATCATGTTAGAAAAATCTAAAATTTAGTCTAGAATTACTGAATGGGAGGGGACCTCCAGTGTTATCCACTACCCTACTACTACAGCCAAGCAAGTCACATAATCCTGTTTAGTGTTTATTGTATTGGCTGTGCCAGTCAAAGTCTTATGGCCTTGGGCATAAGCACATCCATGGTAGAAGCACTGATATATACAATTATTCAGAGGAGAATGAACCATTCTGACGAACCTGTGCCCAAGTACCTGGCAGAGTTTCTGAGCAGTGTGATATTGCAGTCAAGAATAATACTACTGGTATTCCCCAAATTTCATGTGTATAAGAACTTGTTAAAGGTAGGATGAAAACCAGTTTTTAGTATGCAAAATTTAGCAGAATTTTGAAGTTAACGTAACTTGTAGGGCGTTGTACAGAGTGTCAGAAAGCACAAAAGTCTGCGATTTGTTTGCTAGATTTTTTAAAAACCTTTAACAGGTTTAAAGCTGTTTAGACCTTAAACAGATCTCAAATTAAACACACAACTTTTCCATCAAAACTACAGCTCTCCTGTACACATGAAAAAATATGGGACAACAGAAGAAAATGTAGTAAAACCATAGCACTCTAACGCTAAACCCTGACAACTCAACAGGATTAGAGGAAGTGTTTGCTTTAATGTCTGCTTGGCAAATTACTTGCCCTCAATCCAGTTCCTCTCAAACCAGAAACATCCTGTATTAAGCATCTTTGCTGACCACTGCAGCAGTACTGGAAGTGAAGGCAGCAGGTAATCAAATAGCTGGGTCCCAAACTACTTAGAAACTCAAAACTGAAAATCACCTGGGAGCTAGTGTGAAAGATGAAATATCTGCCTGCAACAAACACATTTCCAGAAGCCCTGTCTCAAGGTGAGAAATGCAGAGTTCAATGTAGAGAAGGCCACAACCCCGAGATCTTGTCCAGCGTCCACAAGTTGTTTTTAGAAAAGAGGCATTCCAAGAACTTCTTCAGTCAACCCCATGATGGAAAATATTAACAGCATCCTCAACTAACAGCAAGGAATAACATCTCTACCTACCATTAATGAGTAGAGCATCCCCCTGAAGACTCTCCCCTGGCATCACTGTTTCAACACTATGGAGCTGTTCTGAGTCCTGGGGTTTCCAGGGCTTCTCTGCAATAACATCACTTTTGCCTGTACACTTGAATGCCTGTGTTCTTCGGTTGAAGTGCAACAGCAAGGAGGAGATGCTGTTGCTACATTACCAGGATACAGAGGGCTTTTTCTGCCAATGTCTTGCCACTAGGATTGAAATGAAACTTGCCACTGCACTTCGGTATGGGAACAGTATCAGGAGCCACCTGCAACCATCCCATTTCATACTAAGCTGATGCTGTCTCAAAAGATTTAGCGTTGTTTTAGGGTGGACTCTGAGTACGATACCCATTTTGGCATAATTATCCCTATTGGTGCAAACATGTATAAATCCCAGGTTTTCTGAGTCCCCAAGTAAACCCGATGCCTTCCCTTTGAGATGAATTATGGGTAAAGAAGATCTCATTAAAACAAAAGAAGAAGTGAACAAGCAGTAAAACATGGTAAATGTGTCCCTGCTATCTCAGGAACTGTAGAGACAGAGACCCTACCTGAAATAAAGGAACCCATTTCCAATAAATAAACCAGCAGTACACTGAAATGAGCCAAGAAAAGATGACTCTTACAGCCATATATAAGTACGTGTCCTACTTTTTCCAAACATGAAATAAATAACCTTGATGCAAAAGGGGCGATACAAATATTGTAAATTCTATTTCCTGTTCTCCACCCCTCCAAAAGAAATGTAAGTCTTGTTCGTAAGTAAAGGTGCTTGTACATATCCATGTCTGCTAAGCAAAACACATAATCATTAGAACTAGTCTAATTTCAGTAAAAAGAATATTCTGCCAGTCACAAATTTATTCCTTATGATTTACAGCTCCATGGTTTTATCTTCAAGTGAAGTATTTAATTTCTTCTTATACTGAAGCATCAAAACCACATAATTAATATGTAGTCAGGCTAATACTTAAACGCTATAAATCAGAAGCATTATATAAACAAAAGTGTCGTCTTGAACAAGATTGGGAATGCACAAAACTACTTATTTCCCACTTTTATAATGATGCAGTGACTCAGAGCAGATAGAAAATGATTAGTTTTCCTTCCAAAGTAGGAAATATTGCTTCCATCTGTAAAGTATAATATTGTGATGTCATAAAGTTTTCCTAAACACTGAATTTGCCCTTATTCCCTCTCAATCATTTTAAAAGAACTGCTCTCTCTTATAGAGCTTGGATTTAAATCACAATAACACACCAAGAAGATGAATGGCAGTGCTATTGGATATGGCTAAAATTGGATCCTTCAGCACAGGTGAATGATGAGACAGCGCTTCTCTTCTTGATATATTTTCTTCTTCTATTAGTTTCCTTCCATAGCTGGGATTTCAGTTTGAATCTTAATGTATGCAGTTGCTGCTAATCTTAGTGTCTTTTTTTTTTCCAGCACCCTCTTATTGTATAGACAATTCATTCTCCAAAGCAGTAATACACTGAGGCTTGTGACTGCCCAGGAGATAAAGCAATTCAGAATAAAGTTAGAGCTAGCTCTGAAGTATGGCAAATACAACAGGTCAATATCTTCAGAAACAATGCCTTGCCATACAAAAAAATGCATGCATTTAGATCAACTCGCATTCATTTACTCAGATGGTTTCTATTTCAGACAATATTGTCTCTATTAAGTCACCAGGGAAACATGATGGGTATATCCAAATTCATAGTTTCAGATTTTATTGAAAGGGCAAATTGTAGAGTATTTCCTGGTTTACAGAATCTGCCACAGATGCATGCAATCCAAATTGCAATTGATGCGAGTACTTAAGTGTAAGCGCTCAGATAACACCCCCCAAAGCTAGTTGCTCCTGTGAAACCTTTCAGAAAAAGAAATTGGTTAACTATTTTTCTAGGAAACAATTCTTCTGATGTGATATCCACAGTGTTCTTGTTTCATATTTCTATCTAAAAGTCAGATGAGCTTGCATAACTTCTATTCCTGCTTAATTCTGGAAAAGCAAAGACATAAAATTCATTAAAAAAAAGTTTAATTATATACTTGCATGATCTAAGGTTGGGTGTAAAAGTTGGGGTAAAGGTTTGAGAGGATTTTTCATCAAAATGAAGCCCCTCAGCCTCTGTGAACTAATCTGTAAAATACCTATACAGTACATGAGCTGAACCCTACTCTCCACTCCTAATGTGAGTGTCATGGAGCAAGGTCTCAAGGAAGGAGATGGGGGATTTGAAGGGCAACAGGCAGCTTTGTTCTATGTGAAATAATTATTTCAACTATTTGGGCATGTGAGGAGTAAATACTCACTTTCTCATTGAGAAGTATAAGTCCAAGCAACGGTCTTGACACAGACCATTGGTTTCTGCAGTCTTCAAAAATGATGGTGTTCATTAGGATTGACATCATCTGAAAGAAAATTCAGACACTTTACATGAATATGGATACTGTTGTTATACTGTGTGATGTGGTAAGAAGGAAAAATTAATGAACCTTTACTAACCATGCTGAATCACTGAGATTTCATATATGAGTATGGTATCACTAAAGTCATTCTTCCAAGCAAATACTTCCACAACTAAAACTACCAGGTGAAGAAAGTTAAAGAAAACGAATGTCAAAGCTCAGCTCTGAAGAAAAAGTTGAAGTTAAAACAAATATGAATTGAGATTTAGAGCAGTGTTAGTTTAAGGTACAGGCTTTGACTTTATTACAGGGATTTGCCACGTTGTCACACTACTTCTAGGAGAGCAAATACATGTGTGACCACTAATCTATATTAGTTTCAGATTAATCCCTAGCTGCTCTTCAAGATTCCGGTTTTCTCACATCCACCTTTCTTCGAGCATGACACTGCAAGGCATTTGAAGGGAGCACTCCCTATTTCAATGAAGGCAATCCTGATTACAGCAGTAAGTCTATAAATCTATACCATTTCCATCGCAGTTACAAATCCAGCCTCTGATTTTAGACATTTTACTTTACTTCTGTGACTTACTTCACAGAGCAGGGATAAAGCCACTTCATCAACTTTATGAAGCACTGAGATCTATCAACTCATACAATTAAGTTCTATTGGCACCCAGAGTGAAGGTACATAATTCACTTTGTTCGTTGGCTGGCATGTAACCAGAGCCTTCAGCTAATGCCACATGGAGTATTCTCCCTCTGAGGCCTCTTCTGGTTTTGCTGTGCTTCTGTACCTCTGATGTGTGAAGCTAAGAAGGGCAGGACTTATTTAGGGATTCACACAACTTTTGTAAAAAGAAATTACAAAATAACTATAGAATCCATTTAAAGATAAAATGCTCTAAATTATCCTTGAGATATGTTAGTTCAAAATGCCAAAGGCCACAACATATATGAACCTAAAAACATTACTCAGAGATTGAACAGAGTGAAAATTTGTAAAATGTCACCAGTAAATAGTTTGACTCACATTTATAAAATATCTACACCCTAAAACCAAACAAAGAGGAAGTAGAAAATCATTAAATCCTTTCTTCTAGGCCAATGAGTAGCTATGAGCAGGGTCTCCAGAGAGCTGCCATACTGCAAACTAGCCTGTAATAACTGACCAAGGCGAAGTCAAACAGCATGTTTCACTAAATGAAAAAGATGAATTCTAGCACTACAAATCACCTGGAACAGAGATATCCACAAATTATTTGAGCTTTCAAGTTAGGAACATATGGTCTGGTGTGGAAAAGGCCAATTCTTCACCTGACTTCACAGTTTATACATCATGCAAACTATTCTTCATTACTCATGGGACAAAACCAGTTCTATACTGCTTTGGAACTAATGCAAACAATTCAAAACCTCTGCACAAGCACTAGTACATTTTTAAGTAATTAAAGAAACTCATTCAAGCTGTGAGTTAGAGCACCACAACTGACATACCCATATTTCTTAGAAAAAGTGCAATGCATGTGGAAAGACTTTCAATGTGATGCTTAATCTAAAAAGGGCATGCTCAGCGACAAGTTCACAATTGACTCAGAGGAAAAGTGCCACCTCTTCAAACTCCAGCTTTATCAAACAACTCAGGAGGATGCCTTTAAGGTCTCTAGCCCAGAATTGCTACTAAATTGCAAATGAACTGCAAAGCAAATATTCTAGGAAAGTTTTTGGCCTAAATACAGAAGACCAAAATGTCCAAAATTCACCTGGGAAACACTTATTCGTCTCTGTGAGTAAGTAGTACAGACAGTACTGAAATAAGCAAGGAATTATGATGAACGTTACAATTCATAAAACCAAAGCCAATATAAAGCAATCTACATAACAGTAACTATTAATTGTGTGTTTTGATACTGGCCAACCAGGACAGGAAACAGCGAAAGCCGCCCTCCCACTTCCAAGCTTTTCCTCTGACAAGGTCCTACTGTCAAACATTTTTAATTCTACTTCTCACTCTAAGGATTAATGAAAGAGGACCCTTTTAGAAGTCATTAGCCACATAGGGAACAACACTGCATTCAAGAGTTAGCTAGGTCTCATACTGGACATGGGTACATCTGCTTTCTTCATGGGTCAACGCGTTCCCTTCAATTAAACTAGACAGTTACACCACCACCAAGCGCTAATGCTTTCACACAAAGTTGCCTCTTTTTAAAGGAACTACTGGGACTAGTGGTACCACTGCACTAATATGAACAAGGTTGTACCATCTGCCCATGAGCTTTCTGGAACAGTGATTAACGCCTCTCATAAAGTTATGTGAGTCTATTACTCACAGAGGTGGACGATTTGGAATCCTATCATGTTGTCTTTGCAGATGTCTTAGACATCCCACTTCTTGCAAAGATTAAAAAAAAAAAATGAAGGTGTATGGCTTGGCATTAGGAGTTGCATGCATAAAATTGGGGCAAACCTATCATATCAAGACCTCTGTCAGAGGTTGTCAGGAGTGCATTACGGCATAGGCAGAAGACCATCAGCAATTACTGAGCCTAATTCCACCAAGATGAAGGGCACCAAAATCCATGATAACAGCCTTAAACTTCCTTTTGCTGTTTTCTGTGTTTCTCTCTCACAACTATTGGTGATGCTTTGTTTTAGTCTGTAGCTTTGGTTTCCTGTGCTACTTCTGCATGAGCCTACAGCAAGCTGTTTGCATTCCAGATCTTTCTTTGTTTTACAGTGCTGCTGACACACTCCAAGAGAGACTGCACCCACAAACAAGCACTAGGAGACCACCCCTACTGGAAAGAACAACTGTCTAAGGGAGGCAGCCTGCACAGATTCATCTGCAAGGCAATAGAGCTCGTCTAGAGGAGTCTCACGCTACTTTATAATGCAGCTTTGCCTCAGCAAACAGCACATTTACTGGTGATGTACCAGACTTTAACTCCTTCTTGGGCAGAGGTATCAGGGTGTCATTTAATTTCACTAATTCCCCCTCTCCTGCCTCTCTACTATTTTCACATAATATAGAACAAGTGACATCCTCAGCTTCCTCCTTCAGACCTCATGTGATCAGTGATTTGACTCTGTTGTAATCAGGAGAAACAGGTCGACCCACACAGGAAAGAATTTCTAGATACTTGACACACAGCTCCATATATATGCCCATTTTTGTTGCTCCCCTGAGTTGTTCAGGTCAGGAAGGAACTGAAACTCTTTAAGCTTCTGAAGGAGGCTCTGAAATAATGTGCTGCCTTCTTAATATTTCATTTGCTGACATACATCTACATATATTTGTATTTATGATGGCAACATGTACAGAAACGATACAGCAATTTTCTGAAGATGAGATCTGGCCCAAAAACATCTACAAATGAGGAGATGAATGCAGTTACCTGGCCAGCGCCACTGCCCCAGAACGACTCTGCTTGCTCCAAGGCCATCAGCTGGACCCAGGTACATGAGCAAGCGTTCAGCAGCCAACAGCAGCAGCACTGTCTGCATTTTTATTTCACTTCTTTTGAGAACTGCAGAGCATTTCCCAGATGTTAGTTAGCTTCAAAGTATGCCACTGAGATACATCAGCATTACCATCACATTTTACAGAGAGCCTGAATGAGGAACAAAGTCTGTATGCAAAGCCACAGTGACACAGCCTGAGCCTGGGGCACCCCGTCAACTTCCTCAGCTCCTTCCAGCCATCACCAAATTCTGGTCATGTTGTTGCTAGACCTGCAGTCCCTCTTACCAGGCAGCAGCAGAAGCTGGTGGGGTTCAGGTAGACTTGCATGTACTTAGCGTGCAGGTGTCAGAGGGAAACCCATGCTATGGTACACCCTCCTTGCTCTTCCTTTGCCAAAAGTCTCATCATCTAATTGGAGATCACAAAGCAACTCAATGGCAAAACAAAGCACAGAGCGCAGAAGCAGAACTGATCAAACTTACAGATTTTTTGTTTTCTAGGTGGAAAATACCCTACTGGTAGAAACTGAAACTTTTTTTTCAGGAAAATGACTTCTCAGATCTTGCCACAGACCCACTGCAGTGCAGCGGCACGCCAGCAGCAGGGGCAGGTGCCTGAGGCGTGGGGCAGACTCAAGTGCCCATGCGGACTCAGGCAGAAAACAAGGACTCAAGGTGGGGAAAGAGACATTAAAAAGGAAGGAGGTGGGGGAGCAGATAATCTATTTTCTACTTAGTTCAAAACAGCAACCTTGCCTCTGTTCTCTTATCTTAAACATAGGGCATCACTTTATCTGGTTCAATAATGTTTCTCCTGACACATTTGTTCTTTACAAAAGGAACTATTGACAGAACAGGCAAGAATAAAGAACTGTTCTTCCCACAAATTAATTCTTCAGAGCCTCTCTTCCTTCAGAGCCTCCTTCTTTCTCGGGTGGAGGAGGAAAATGTTGGTCATGATAACCCTCATTATGAAAACTTTTTCTAGAGGAAGCTGGAAAAGAAGCTGCCTTTCCATTAAATAGGCTTTTTTTGCTGCTCCATGTTATCAATAGCGAGCACTTGCATCATTGCGGGTCCCATAACTCATTTTCCGCTCCCATATTTTGGAATGAATATTTTATTTTGCTGCAACTAATCACATTTTAACATAAAGAACATTATGTTAACACCAGATACAGCAGTATGTATTCCTTTACAAAAGATGTAGAGTGGTCTAAGAACATATACATCTTTTAACCGAACACTTGGCTGATCAGAAGACTCTTTTTTCCATTCAGATCTGAAAAAGATTCAGATTTTCATTGTTAGCATATGAAACTTGGTAGGTTTTTATAGCTCTAGTTTCAGACAGTCTGCTCTTAATTTAGGAGCTGTGATTACTAATTTAAATGTCCTTTGGAGTTCGCAGTTCTTTCATCATCAATTCTTCCTATATCAATAAATGGATCATCATTTACTAATAATATTAGGAAGATTTAAATGCTCCAAGATTATTAAATAACTTAAATTTTAATCTGTTGTTTTAAAATATTTATTTTACTAGAAAGCCCAATTTTCAGATTGATATTTTCCATGTTCAAAGCTAAAATTTCCACATGAAATAAGAAAAGTAAAGCCTTTATTTATTATGGAAGTGAGAACCAGCCCATTATTCCTGAACTAAAAAAAATATTTAACTGCCAGAAACAGCAAATCAGTTGAGATGTGCAATATACAAGAGTTTAAGAATCATGCGTTTTGTCCCCCTGCATTATGAAATTACATTAGACCAACAAAGAGCTTTAAACAAGTTGTTCCAGAGCAGCAGAAGCACGGAAGGCTGGTGCTGTGGCTGACGTGGGCAGCCCCGACCTCTGGCACCGAATAACGGACCGAGTTACATTACAGCAGCTTTCCTTCTGGACACCCTCTCAACTCTCTCCCGTCCTGTTGCTAATTTTCATTACGTGTACAGGAAAAGGGGAGGAGTTGTGGAAGGAGGGAGGGAGGGTGGGAGAGAGAGAGAAGAGGGCATCAGACAGAAAACAGAGGCAGTCCATGGAACTGGGCTAACGCAACCACAGAGCTCTTTTCAACAGCCTTTCTGCTCTGAGCCTTCTAAACTACCCTCAGACCAAGCTTTTCTTTCAGCCTATATAGGCTAGATTCCACCAGATGTCTGTTCACAGAATATGGCATTTCACCCTATTTATACATACTTTCAGTATATATATGTAAATAAACATTAATAACTAAAATGTCATGATTCAACAGCTGAAGCTTAAAGAAGCTGCAGGAATTATCAAGACTTTATAAGGGACCCAATCTTGTATGTCAATTTGGAATAGTTCAATTGGGTCTGGCCTTTTTGTTTCCTTTTATGAAAAAATTAAGCTATAAATGGCTGAAAAAACCCAATCCTGATGTCAGGACAAGGCATCTGGGTGACACACTGCATACCATGAACTAGTATATGCCTGCAGCTGATGGACTGAAATATGATTTAAGTGTATCTTTCACAGGGTATTCCTATCAGTTATATGTTATGTCCTGCTGGGAGAGTCTTTTCTCCCTGTGTTCAGAAGGAATGGCTATAGATGTGAAAAAGGAACAGTTACAGAGACCGTGGAGCTTGGCATTTTCCTGGATATGTCTTTAGAACTCGCCACAGGGCTGAGTATCGGAGAGTCACTTGAAGTAGGTCCAAATCATGAGCCAGCAGAAATAATCATAAAATAAGATTGTACTAACTTACGTCAAACCTGACTTTGTATCTGAAAGAGAACATAAGCACATACTCAAAAGGATACATTTAGGATGATAGCTTAATGCTAACAACAAGCACCTGCAATGTGCCCATCAAATTTACTACACCAGATCCTCTGCAGTTTTCTATTTTTTCACTGTTAAAATAAACTGTCATATGTTAGTAGCACAATAATACAGACCAATAGTGCAAAGTGGACTTTCCAAAACTAAGGCTTACTTTCATCATTTCCTACCTTTAGCCAGTAGTGAACTGCCTTTCAAGCAGTCGACAGGATCACAAAGCAGATGTTTGTGCTACACTAGGGAGTAACTGCAACAGAGCTGGAACATGGGCAGCAGCTACATCCCGCACACGAGCTGTTCACAGCGAAAAGATTTTGCCCTACACCAGCACATTTTCAAACAGCAATTTTAATCTCTTCCCTCTAATTTGAGGGCATATTCTAACATGACAGAATGCGTTCTTTTCAAATTACAGTTGCACCTGAATTTTTTATGTGAAGGACTATGATACTCGGTCCAGTCTCGCCTATCAGACGTCCCCCTCTTCTCCGTCCCCATCGGGGACGGAGAAGAGATGCCAGCTGGCTGCTACAGACTCACCTACGGTAAAGCAGTAAGTCTCATGGGATGGAGCAGTTTTGCCTAGTCTGAGGGTTGGCTACATTAAATACTGGAAGCGGAACAGTTAACTGCAGCAACACTGAAGACGCCTGATGAATGAAATACCTCCTCTTTCTGCAGGGAGGAGGAGATACATTTCATTAATTACTACCTTCCAGGGTGTGCTGACTTGCTTCTGTCTGTGCTGAATTTCATGTAAACCCTCTGTTGAATGTCACATACTCATATGCTGCCTGAAGTGCTAGATTTTATATTTGGATATCTGGTGTAGCTGACAGATGTTTACAAACTCGTGTATCTGCACAGCTTCTTTTTGCCTATCCATCTGTGTTCCCTGATAGACAGCAAATTATTCCACCTCAGGCTGGCATAATTTAAAATTGTGACATCAACGCTTAATCTGCATTTTTTAGCTGGTAGCATTCAGAGATTTTCAGTTACAGATACTAGAGTATCATTTTAAATTAACCTAAGCTGTTTATTTAAGATTCATCCATTTCTAAACAAGTGGCTATGACTATACAGCATTACAGCTGTTTTTAAAGATGACAGAACTGTGATTAACCGGGACTTTTAGAACGCACAACTTGTCATAATTTGTAACATAAACTTCCGGTTGCTTTGGTGTAGAAGGCTGACCTCTTAAAAAAATCTTATAAAAAAATTAATACACATTCTCCTCTGCTTTTAGCAGTATATGAAGAAGCAACTAGGTTCAGGTCTTTGTAAACACCCTTAGTCTCATCTCAAAAGATGATCCTTAAGCATTTTTTTCCAGTCTGCATGGTGAGAGCCTCTCCCTTTCTTGCACAGCCACCACTCTTATCTGAGAGGTGACACAGGATGAAGTCGGTGTCTACTACCAGCATCTCTGACCAAATGACTAGTTACAGATTATTTAATCCTCTTGGGAGAAAAGAACAGCAGTTTCATCTACATCAATGCCTTCCAAGCAAGAGTCTATCTTCAGGAATGTAAATGGTCCTATGTCTAAATCTTTCAGTCTTCCCCTAAACTGACATTAGGACTTACAGTGTGCATCTTCTTTAAACTCCTCAAACGTGAGCCATCACTCTTCTCGTCTCCAGCTCCTGAGAAATGCACTGGTGCCCTCCCTTGTATCAAGTGCTGTGAGTTGATGCACAAAAAAAGCTGGTGATTTTCAATGTTGCACCTGAATTTCAGCATAGGAATTGGGATCTTTACCTGCTGGATCATTAGTTTCCTGAAATCTCTATTACAGAAAGGCCTTCCAAAATACCAGTCATGTGGGGAGGGAAGACAAGGTCAGAAAGCGCTATTACTGGAAAAATAAAATCATTTAGTCTAGAACCAATTTGAGGCTAATCTCAAACTTAATCTGCAGAAATGTTCCAGAAATGTAAAAAGCTGTATATGGACGGAAAGGCTGAGCATGGGATCAGCTCTAAATCTTTCGTCCAAGGAACTTCAAGGTATCTCAAACTGAATGTGCATTTATCCCTGCATCTGAACTAGACTCATCCTGACACTGAGTGGAAGTGTGGTCAGTGCAACCCTCAGGGATGCAAACCCTACACGCCAAGGAGAAAGTCCTTAAGGCTGGGCTCAAGCTTGCACTCACGTGCAAGTCAAGTCCAGCCTGGCATCTATCACATAATCCACCTGGCCTTGCAGCAACACTACGAGATTTGTAGAGCTCTTTTACAAGAGACCTGATATTGCTTGCCACAAGGCAGCTGGGATTTGCAGGCAGCTTGAGCATAGGCTCAAACCGCGTGGATGTCTGCCAGCAGCAGACCCAGAGGCATCCCCTACACAGCAACAGTAACCAGTAGTACAGATAAAATTAGAACCAGGGTAATTATTATACCCATATTTACCTTAGTTTAGCACTGATATGGAGATAATCAGCGGGGACAGGGAGGCAGGCTGGGCTTTTAAGCCACACCTTGAGGAAAATCAGAGTATAAGAAACCCAGAAGCTTGGCTCCAACCACTATTCAAGGATAGTCCATAAAGCGAAGTCGCCTGCTTTGCTCTACAGAGGTACAGCAGCATGCTAGCGTAGAACTTACAAAGACTAATCCAAGTATTAACTACCGATTGTCTAACAGATTTCAAACCTCTTCTGTTTTCAAACTGTTCATAAATCGATTCTAATTTCTCCTGTAGAACAATTAAAAGTATTTTTGCTATCCTGATAAACTGAACTGTAACCAAACCTATTGCAAATAAACATAAAAGACAGATGATGAAGATAGTAATAAGCATATTGCTACCGTGTCCTGAATAGTCACCAACACTTCTTAGTGAATATCATCTTTCACAACAACAAAGGATAAAAACACAAGGCTATTTCATGCAGTCATCAAAACAAAATGCACTGAATATTATATTTCATACTAAATACATTACCCTGGCAGTTTGACACTCAACATTTCAATAGATATTGCGTCTCTCTAACATTCTGCCTAAATTTCTGCAGATGGACTTTTACGTATCAATGGAAGATTACTTTACTTGTCATGCTAAAAAGATTTTAAAGAATGGTTGCACACACTTCATTTTTAATTTTTTTATTTCTTTTTTTTTTTAAAGGGAAACGAATCATGAATTCAGAAACACAGTTATACTGAAAGGCCAAATCCCATGTTGTGTAGTAGTCCTTTGTGTGTAGTGCTTTTTCAATAGCTAAACTGTCTTGTCTCTGATGTGCCCAGCAAACCATTGGGAGGATTTGCTGAAGTTAAACTAAGCTGACCTAGACTATGCTAAACTAAGCTGACATAAACTAGCAGTTTTCCCAAATCTCATCAATCTGTTGTGATATTGGGATTTTTAAAAAATGTATTTTATTTTATTTTTAAACACTGCAGGTTCCTGGAGACATGTAAATACACAAGAATCTCAATTTTTAGTAAAAAACCCCAACAAGTATAAACACCAGGGAAAAAAACCCCAACAAAGTTTCTGGATCTCATGATTTCAGAAGACACCCTGAGCACACAAATATATCTCAGGATCACAAACAAACAAAAATGACAGCAATTTATTAGCCTAGGAAAAATGTGGATTTTGAGGTTCAGTTCCAGAGTCCTGAAAATCAGAAGTCTGCCAAGGTTCAGTGGCACACCTGTTTAATGTATGCCAGTCATCAGAAAGTTTTCTGCAACAAAACACCCTTTTTCACCTGATGCATACCTTTCCATTTCCTCAAAATGAACACTGATTAGGTCAGAAGGCCGCAGCAATTGCCTCATCAAGCACCACATCTCTACACAAGCATCATCTCATCCGCTATAAGCTTTGACGGGCCACTGCTATCTTATCCAACCGCAATTAAGCATCCTTGTAAGCTGCTGCCATTCTAGAATTTTAAATTTGATTTTTTTTTTAAATGGGGGAAGGGGAAGGTGTTTGTTCACTGAGAGCAAGTTTCATTACTCACATGGCAAATCTGCCAGTAGCAGATCATGGAATGGATTGTTACCTTTCCCTATCCATTTTGTAAAGATATTGCTTTCTTTCCAGACTGCAAGCACCACTTCTAACCGGATTTTGAATTATAATGTGAACTTTACAAAATTATTGGTGCTATTCATATCGCTAGTTAGATTCTACGGAATGGCAATATTTTTTGCCCTTCCCCACACCAGCACCTCTTAGTGTTTTATATAAAACAACCATGGCCAGCAGAAATCCAAAACATTTCCAAGTAATGTAAAGTATTACATTGCACTGAGTAAACAAAGAATAAAACATTTTTATACTTCTCCTTAAACTTATTGGCTTTTTGAAAATATTTATGCAGCATAGAAGGTATGAGGTTATTGAGAAATACAGCCAGTTCCTCTTCTTTAATTGAAACATTTATGCTTTTTGTTCTGCAAGCAAAAAGCAATGAACAGTAATAATGCAAGATAAATATACAAGAAACTTATAGATATGATTGTAAAACAACATCATCCTAATGTTTTCATTTAATTACCCTGAAATGTATTCTATTTAATATTCATTACTCAAAAGCCAATTTAAAAGAGAAAGAGGTGAAGGGACTTATTCAGAAAGACGGACTGTCATTCACTGCAATAGTTATCTAATATACAGAAGTTAATAAAGCAGATTAATCTACAAGTCCCTTTAAGCCATCACTGAGTTTAGAACAACTGCCTCTTTGACCTCTAACCCTCCCGCTGTGCACCAGTAGCAGGTGCCAGCTGCACTAAAATTATGGCTGACGCGTTTCAAGGCGAAGTCTTTTCTTACTTTGCTTCTGACCAGCAGCTGACCCTGTAGGAACGATTGTTTCATGTGCTGGCCTAAAGGCTACATAAACCAGTAACTGATAAACAAAAGCATACATACACCAGCTGCCTAGCCTGAGGGTGCACATCCAACACTGACACCTCTAGCAGTTTGTGCTGCAAGCTGAATCGCCGCTTTTTGTTTCCATACATGAATTCTGTACAATACTTGTTACTTCACGGAACTAAACTTCTCTCCATCCCCAAAACTGTTTGTGTAAACTACAGCACAGCTTGCATGATTAAGAGGAGACTCCCAATTTCATTTAGCACCATTATTAAGAGCGTGAAATCTTCAGATACATCACAAATGATGATGTATTTTAACATTAAAAGTCTTGAAATTAAATTACTTGATTCACATGACAACGAATCACAACAAGGCTTTAAACAAAGCAGAATTAGAGAAGACACTAAGCTCATTAATATTTTTGATTTCTTAATTGACAGCACTCGTAGTGATAGCTATACATCTAGCAATATACTTGAGACTGAGGCTGCTGCTGCCTTTATACATGTGCAGTAAGTAGTACGTATAAAAGAGAAGTAACCATATTTTTCATTACGATAAGATGGCTTTGACATAGTTATTTTGCTGATACAAATTACACAACCACAAAAACAATCAGAGTAATGATTAAATGCAGTTATGTACATGGGAGACTACTAGTGCAAATGTTAACATATTTAAATGGTTCCCTTCATTAAAAAAATTATATATGATATTAAACCATCAATCAACTCGAAACACTAGAGTCTAAACGTATTGTCACTGGTTAAAATAAATGACTTTGAGACTGAATTTTGGCTCACTCAATATGGTGTCTTTTCTGTTGCTTAGCCACCCAAGTCTCTGCTGGCTTGGGCTACAGCTGGTATATCTCCATCCCTTTCAATTAATAAAGAAAGTTATGATAGTATTGGATAACATTTTTAAATTGTGCTAAGAGGCTGAAAGCAGATGTCCCAATGAAAACCCTTGTCACTGCTGTATCAAATATTTCAAGGCTCAAGCCGGCAAAAGCTGAGCACTCTGGTCCTGATTCAGCTGAGCCTTTAAATTTTAAATTTTAAGCATAGGAACAATCACACCTGTGGGTTTGATCTGCTCTTAAAATTAAGCATATCCTTACATATGTGGCTCAAGGTGCTCAGGTACTCAACATCTTGCACAACTGACCTCTGTCAGTACAATTCAGATTTCTTTTTGTGATGTGCTTATATGCAAGTGCTCCTGCACGGGCCACGAAGCATGCATTATAAACACACCTCCTCTTCATGTTTTTATTTCAATTACTGTGCGTAACTCCACACTAGCTGCATATGGCACTGAGGTTTATCTGAAAAACAAAAACATCACTGCTTTTACTACATAAAAGGGAAAAAAGGAAAGTAGCAATTTAGAATATGTTTTTATTTTAGTAATGCCACTTGATTTTTCATTGCAACTGGCACCTTTACTTTCTGTTTTACATTTGCTACGCAGTGCTGCTGTGCTGCTTCATTCAGTGCACCTTCGTCACTCGGTGAAGTTCTAAATTACAAGTGCTCAGCTCCAGTGAGCAGCCTGGTATGGTTTTACTGATCACCGTTAAGCCACACATCCTCCTATTACCGCAGTACTGCCCACCCCATCCTTGCTCCCTTCTTCAGCACTACCACACTCAGCATTACCCACGGCCTCAAAGTTCTTTGTTCACCCACACACCTTCCCATCTACCTACTGCAACACTCCTTTCCTAGAGACCCCTCTCCAGCCCACATACTCCACCACATTCCCCTACGGCAATAAACGCCAGCTCTTCCCACATCCCTGCTGACTTTCCCTTACTGCAGCACTCCCCACCCACTGCCCCCAGAAATGCTGAACCCTCAGAAGGATTCCGCACAGGTACAGCCTCATTCTACAGCCACCCAACCCTAAAACAACTGTTCACCAGAACTGTCCCCTGCTGTGGGCCCACCTGGGCTGAGAAGCGGAGCATACCTGCCAGCAGCCAGCCGGCTCAACCGCCGGCCAGGAGGCATATGCCTTCTGGTTCTCGGCTGGCTGTGCCGCAGAGGCATGCAGTGCTGCTCCACCTCTGGGAAGGCCAAACAGCACTCACCGCCGCTCCTACACCAGTGACTCGGAGATTGCTTTGGCTGCATGCTGTGTCTTGGCACAGGCACTGTGCAGATCTAATCCAAGCATCGGTACAACATTCAAACTTACCAAAACCCCCTCCTTATTCTTATCCACATGATCCTCCTGAAAACAATGCACAGAATGTAATCACCATGCAATACCCTCCCTCATTTGTTACCCTTACACCTAATGCACCTCTCCAAGAAAAGCTCAGGAAGTGAACACTGCCATGTCACTGAAATTGTGTTTCTATTCAACCAACCAACCCTTCCACATGCAGCACAGAACTATTTCAATGATGACTACGCAAACAGAGCTCTTTACCTATTTTCTACATTTGTCAGAACTACGGGTGAAAGATGCTACAAAACTGATAGATTTTTGGAAAGAACTAACATGAATAGTACTTTACCATACTGAAATTGAACTAACAGCCTAATGTGTACAATTCAGCAAGATAAGCATTAACAGAAGATAAAGGTAGCATCTTAAAACCAAAACTTACACTTTCATTTATAAAGTGGAGCAAACACTGGCTTCACCTGACAATCCCAGAATAACAGCATAGAAAAATAGGAGCCTTTTAAAATTATTTATTAAAGTGCTTATAACACAACATAATGTAACAGCAATAGTTGAATATAATAAACTTAATACTGCTTTCTATCTGTATATCTCAAATCAGTTTACACACGTTAATTCAGTTTAGTCGTAAGACACCATCATGAAGCAGTTGTTTGCAGATTAAGCTCAGACTAAGCAGCTCGCCTGGGGGAACAAAGGCCGTGGCACAGCAAAAAGTAGGGCCAAAGCCAACAGCCACTGTTACACTTCAAAAGGATACAATAACTTGTCCTAAACATTATGAAGTTGTTTCACTTCCATGTTCTCTATTCCTCCTGTCTTTGTACAGTCACATCTACCTATTAAACAGAACTGCTATGGGACATACGTAAGCAAACAAAGTAAGAATTAATAGGGTTTAATTATGCTACTCTAGAGGCTGAAGAAGATGAAAGCCCCAGTCATGGATATACACCTATTTACTGGACTGCATTCAGATGCTGAAACGCCTCATTTAGTAGTGAACGAGAGCTCAGCTGTAAGCTTACCAGCAAAAAACCAATGAAATAATTCTGTTGCTGTTTCAGGTACTGCTGAGAAATAACAACACGCCTTGCGGGCGGGCGCACAGATCAGCAGGACATCTCCACAAACTCTCCCAGACGGGCGAGCGAGGAGGGAGGCGGCGGCTCTGCACCGGGCAGCGCTGCGGGCAGCCTCGGCAGGAGGGACCCGGGCCGCTCCGCCGGGCGCTCGGATGCTTCTCCCGCCCGCCACACTGGTCGGCCCGCCGCGGGACACGGCAGGGCTGCC